>JABASI010004226.1:0-14502 GCA_019776505.1 Tomocerus nigrus | reverse complement strand
CGACAACCACTGAGCGACTACATAGGTATGTCGTGTAATGTACACACACTTATTAGTGATACATATTATTTTACATAAAGTATACCTATTGAAAGATTGCTACATACATAACAGTTGCATCAAATGAAATCTACAGTGAATGTAATAGTATATGGGTAGTTACTTATTATTGTCCTTTCTATTATTGTGTTGCGTCCCATAATCTTTTCATTGCATTGGATGTTGGCTTGACTTTTCCCATAAGTTCCAAATAATACTATAATATTTGTAGACGGGTATATGAACTAGTAACTGCTAAACTATTATTAAGGGCTGAAATAACCATTATGATTATGTAACTGCCTCCTTATATATTGGTGCATTTCTTTTATTGCAGTTCTTGAATGCACTGCACTGCATCACATTGAATTCCACCCCATTGACTTTTTAGCCTTGTGCAGAAACACAATTCGTTTCATTTCTCAATTTAACTCCCACTTCCACTCTGTTGAATCTGTTCTTGAGTTGAGAAAAGATAATATTCTCACATTCTCAAAGATTTTCAAGTTGTTCACTCCAGAGAAATTACAACTGACTGAGTTCTATCAAAGGAATTCAAAGTGGGCTTAACTCTGCTACACCTACGCAATAAATTACAACAAAAATCTACTATTTCAAGATGGATTGTTACAATTCTTTGCTTATGGGCATATTTTAAAGAATAATAGTCATGTGAAGACTATTATTGATATTTGGCTGTGATCCATGAGAAATCTCCTCTATGAAGCACAATAATAAATGAATGAAATGTGCTACTTGAAAAATGGGACCAGTTGTGTAATATTTGTTTATGTTTTCTAGCCCACGCAATGTAATGAACAGGGTAAATAGGGAAAACCAAATGTTTGTAAAAGAAAATAGAAAAATCCACTGATTTTCACTGTAGCATACTCTTTTCAATCAACATTGTGTTGACGACTATGTTTTCCTCTACCTATGCATACATAGACTGTTAGATACAGTAAGTTCGAAACGAAATTAAGTCCGTAGAGATACAGATGGATTTGAGTAATCATCTCTCTGTATGAGTTCGTGTTCATCTACAGCTCCTGGCCCTGCCCTTACCTTCCTACTTATTGCTACTACTAAAACTATTAACTGAAATACTGAGCAAATGCCGTAATTAATTGCAGCTGTCGACATTTCGAAGGAAAAATAATCAAGCGGTAAGGCTATGTCAGGAGAAAACAAACCTCTGTCATCCTGGACCATAGGTTACCTACATTTGATCATTAATTTCAACTCACTTCAGCAGACGTCTGCTTTCCTTCACAATCCTCCTATCTCCTTCTGTCTGTTTTATCCATCTGAATTGCCTCATCAGAACTGTCTCACTCAAATATAATCTTGTCTCATTATGACTTAAATTGTTTACTTAAAACGCATTTTGATTTTCCACCTGAAAAAGGATTTTGTTGCATAGACCATGTTGCTTCTTGGAAATTAAAGCAAATCTCACGCTAATAGTAAGTACAGTATTAGTTGAAATAATTTATTCGTTAATCATTGCATTACTTAGCTATACATTGGCAACATTGCGCATTGGAAACATTATACACTTATTATCTACATCGATGGGTGAAATATTTACAAAAATTAATTAAATTATTAGTTTAACGTTACTAAGTAATTTCATTATTTTCGTTAATATTTAATTTTCTTACATTCACATCTGTAGGTTTCAAAAGCCCAACATACTTACATACCATGGTAAAATAATCGGAATAATGCAATTTTCCGGTATCATTCTCATTATAGGATGAACAAAGAGTTGATACAATATTTATTTTGCTTCAGGACTGAATGATTGATCTGTTCGTTTTTGTCCTAATTGGGAGCGGGGAATGAGTTGATGATATGCTGTAGGGTTTAGTTTAGTGGCTTGATTTGGTTAGGGTATCCTGGAGTGAAATGAGTGGGGTCTTAAGTCTAATGCGATCTGAGTTGTGCCGAATGAATAGAAGAATGAATATGTTTGTGTCAGATACGAGGAATTAGGGAATGTTTTGAAAAGGGATGAAAATAAAGAGACTTAATCCATAGTTTAGTTGAATATTTCTGTTTTTTTCTCCCTTTACTTTTCTGTTTTCCACAGCTCCATTATCTTGATAAGTGTTCCAAAAGACTACTAATAATATTAGTGTACACATACATGGAAATATAGAGTGAAAGAATTATCATACATGAACTGTTGTCAATACTAAGAAGCACTTAAGCTTGTAATCCGAAGAAGAGGCTAGGAAGCTGTGAGCTGATAGTTCTTGATGCAGAGATAAGCTTTTGTCCCTTTCTGAAAGACCGAAATACCTCCCTGAACCGCCTTGGCCTGCCCTAATGTCACAAAGGGTGTAACCTAAACAAACCCCTTGGTCAAGTTCACAATTTTTGTCATTGCTAGTTACTTAGGTTAGGATATCTTGGGCGAATTGGGCATCTCCTCCACATATCCCTACATAAATACTTAGCTCTGGTGTTAACTCGGGACTTGGTGCTGGATTGCATTTTTTCTTGCTTTTCTTACTACTAAGGTGTCCCTTCATCTAAAGATACTAACATACCTAAGTAAGTACGCTACGAATGTAGAGAAAGTATCAACCTAAAGTAAATGTACCTTTTCATATTGATTTTAGGTCATTTCTGTGTAGTACGTCTTATCCTTGTTTAACTTCTACTTCATTACCGTACACAACACCCTAAGAAAGGAGTCGCATAGGGTCCCTCTAAAGTGTCCTTAAAGTCCCCATTTCTCTACTTTTAGTTTCAAATTATCAACAGAAGTCTCACGAAGTGGACACTTGGATTCAGTTGACTTTTGCTTCTCAGACAAGGCAAACAGAGTTGAAAAGTCCTCGTCCTCCTCAGTTTTCCTTACGAATACGAAGGATCTGCGTGTAGCGCAATAAAATTAAAAGACTTTCTGTAACAAATACTGTCATTTTCCTGTAAACATTTGTTTACCGTAGGTTTTGTGTCAATATTTAACCAATTTTCAAGAACAGTGATTATAAAATAGAAAATTAGCAGTGTCAGTTGTGTTGAATCATGATGGACGGATTGTTTCTCAATGGATTTCACCACCACCACCACCACCAATATGGATCCTTGCAAACACACCAGGTAAGCGAGTCGGCAATTACTCCTTGTCTTATTTATCAAGTGTTATTAAGTAGAAGGTGTATGCTGTGTAACCTGCCAAAATGCTAGACTGCTGACTGTAATATTGTTTTCAGTGGCTTAAGCATCTGGTCAATAAAATGTAAAGTGAGTTTAGATTTTCCAGTGTTGATAACTACATAGTAGTAGCTACTAGCCAGTATAGTAGTTAGGATTGTATGTTTGAGGTATTTGTGTTGCTTTTATGCCATGTTCGAGTTTCTTGGACAAGGTAAACGTAGATATTATGTATATATTTAGTGAGTACATCGTATAGGCGGTAGCAGTTAGCTTGTAGTTGTAGCTGACTCCCACGTACGTGCTTAGTCCTCCAACTAGGAAAACCATGCAAGCAAAGACCGAAAGGAAAAGGAAAATTACACAGTTCGTGGCAAAGTATTTTCCAAGTCTACATCCTAATCTAATCTCACTATGATATCTGTCTGTGCAATTTTTGTAGTTTACTCAGCTGCCTTCGTATCATCATCACCCAGCCTCAGCCTACCATTCATCATTCTGTAACATGAACATGAATATGCCCGTGTCCAGTCTTCCGCATCATAACCATGCAAGTTCAACTGGTAATGGAGCCTTGGCCGTCTCCCCAATCTCCAGCACAACGTCACCCAAGGAGTCCTTTCAATGGTGGCATATGGCCTCACCTCCACCTCCTCCTGTCACTGTGCCTCACTCCATCCAGCAAAATCCGTCCAATGTCAACGTCAATGTTAGCCTGAGCTCCTTTTTCGCCTCTCCTTCTTCTGCAAATCACAATGTCATGCATCCTGGCTCGAATGTCATTCCACCCGGTACGGTTCAGCGCAAATCCAGGCGCTGCCGATGTCCCAACTGTCTTGCTGGAGTGCAACCGACTTCAGGTACTTTTTTCTCCTAAAAAGACATCCAACTAAATTCCTCTGTCGGTATTCTTTCTTTTCTACTTTCCTTAGAAAAAGGTTGTTCTGAAGTATTTTTAAGTAATTTACGCTGCGCACGTAAATCCATAGGATTCTCCGACGGAGAATGAGTACCTACATATGAAGTATCTTTATCGTACGTCTAACTATTAGAGAGAAAAAGGAGAGATAGACACAGCAATTCTGAAAAGCAATGCTCTGATACGATAGTATCTTTACTAGAAAATTATTCTCATATTTAGAGCAATTTTCTTACTTCCACCATAAAGTAGCGAAATTAAGTGATGAAACCATTCATTAGTAAACTCAGACTCGTACCTAGTATTTAGAGCAATTGAATTAACCATGGATTGGCTTACATACACAAAACTACATATACAATGTTCATGATAGGTACTATGTGTATATATTTCTACGGTTCAAAGAGATAGAAATCATCGTTGTTGGATTTTTGTTTTACAGTTATCATTGTTATACACATAACCAACGTAGAGATACATACATCCTACCTTTTTTACATATTATGTATACTCTTTGTTGATACAATATCTCGCTAACTATACTTTTCCAAGAAGTTCAGCCACAAACTCGTTGGCTATGTGTATAGGAGAGCGAGATAAAAATTTTCAATGATTTCTCTAATTTTCTTAATGTTTTACTTGAGAAATTGCTGCGGATCGTAATGATAGATGCGCAATTCAATTCAATTGTGGGTACTGACTCTGCTATCCTCTCTCTCTCTTCTACTCTGGCTGGATTATTTAAGTATAGCTGTATGTTTGTATGTAGAATCCAAGATAATAAGTTCAAGTGATATTCGACGTAAATGGTAGTGGAGAGAGAGAGAGAGAGAAGGAATCTTTTAGCCGTAGAGAGGCACTACACACAGTAAAAGTGTAATTGCTAACTTCGGTGGTTTTCTGTAGGCACATACTCGGATATCTCTGTATGAGAATGGGAATATTAATGAATAAAGGCGTGCTTGCATACCTTCCTAATATACGGTTTGCAATGGAAATGCAGTATTTCATGCACTCTGTGTTTATCCATTCGAAGGAATGGGATGATAGGAGCAGCAATGGCACTTTTACTACTATGCACACTCGACTAGACAACTAACTGACAGAGATTACTCATAAAGTAGCAGAGATAATTTATAATAAATAAAAATGCAATGAAATGAAAGTAGCTCTTTAATGTTGCACTTCATCTGACGTTACTTTACTACACTCCTATCCTATCTTCACTATATTCACAATTCACAATAATATTTAAATTATATTCTTTTCTGAACGTTTACAGTTGCAGGAGAGAAGAAAAAGAAACGACAACACGTGTGTCATGTCATTGGCTGCGGAAAGGTGAGCAAACTGATAATTATAATATGCAAAAATTTTCAATTGGATATGAACAAGGATCTAAAGAAAGCTCAATTCGTTGCACTTGTCGCCACATTTGTATCATTATCAATGCTATAGACTTAATAGACACTAAAAGTACTATACAAATCTCAGATAAACGCACATAACGCATCTTCTGCTGTCTTTAGACGTTAAAAACGGATTTTAGGAGTTGCATGCTATGATAGCCATGTATTATGGTTAGGAAAAGGGATGGTACACCTCGTTATGCTATTTTTACTCCTTTAATTATACGAACATGTAGTTTATAGCACTCTTGTCCTTTTACAGCTCCCCACGTAAAAGTGGTCAACTTTTATAGTAGCAATTGAAGGTTTAATGACAGTTGTCGTTGTCGTTAATTGGAAGATCTACTTGAAAAGATGATTATGTTTAACTTTTTCAGTGTGATTTAATGCAAGTAGTAAAACCAAGATGCTTTAACCACTTGTGCAGGAAACATATTCACTACATAAGTACCTATGGCATCATATAAGGTTATTGCTATTAGTATATACTTAACATAACCTGAAAATAGGAATGCTCATTGTAACTAACAAATGTAACATGCTGCAGCTCTTTGTCTATTATAACAATTACATTTAGAAAATAGTTCATTGTCACATTTTTCTTCTCTTTCGCGTTTCTACCCAAAGGAACTGCGGTAAAATTTTTGCTGAGGGTATAACACTGTAATAGGTAACAAGATGCATACATATATACACCAAGGGTGAGCTATATAGAATACAATAGCGTAATAAAATCAAAAGAGAAGCCATTATGTGTATAACCACGAGCTATGTGTATGCGTTTGGTGATATAACACTTATTTCAATAGTTTCATTGATAAAAAGCCGACCGCGTGCAGTATCTTTTGTTAAATTGAGAAACGTGACAATAGATCATGGTACGTATGTCCTGCCGCATTTTTATTACTCTGATATGAGGAAAAAAGCGGAAAAAATGCATGATTTTTAATGTTAGAGCTAGCAACAAATCCCTTATTGTACACAAGGACCGAATAAAAGTTAATCCGTAATTATATGAGGTACATGCATGCTTACTGTAGTAGCAGCGTCAACTAAATCAGTTCATTCTAGTCAGCTAATACACAGCACACTATTTGTTATTATGTGTACCTACGTGAAAGAGTGTTTTTTAGATCCTTGTTGAAAAAGAATGCAAGTAGGGATGATGATATGTAATAATAATAATATTTTCAATTTAGTAATAATTTATTTTATTGCAGGTGTATGGGAAAACTTCTCACCTGAAGGCGCATCTCCGTTGGCACACAGGCGAGCGACCATTTGTGTGTAATTGGCTGTTTTGTGGAAAGCGATTCACGCGGTCAGATGAGCTGCAGCGTCACTTAAGAACGCACACTGGAGAAAAACGGTTTGCCTGCACTATCTGCACTAAGCGATTCATGCGCTCGGACCATCTCTCGAAACATGTCAAAACGCATAATAATCCCTCTGCTCGCTCCAAAGCCAAGATGATTGACATTGACACAAAGTCGAGTAGTAATACTAATACTCGGAATCAAAACAACATCAACGTCAAGTTTGAGTCGATCGAAGTTACGTCAACAACGAGGAGTACTACACCTGAACGGGAGTCTCGTCAACAACTCCCCTACGCTTCAATGCAGCAACCCGAGGCTTGTCAAGAAAACGACGGCAATAATAATAGAAAGAAAATCTCTCTCTCAACTACAAATAGAATTACTAGTAATCTAATGAATTTCTCTGGGATTGAAAGTTGTAATAGTATGAGTAGTAGTAACAGCCATAGTCCAAGCCCGACGAGATCTTTCAGTGTCAATAGTCCGACAAGTAGCAGTGTCAGCAACAGTCCATATTCTCTCTTGTCAGCCTCACCATCAGCATCCCCGTCGCCGTCACCAATTTCCAGCTCCTTTTTTCCTTCTATTGTCTCGATGGCCAGTACTACAAGTGGCACTTTGACTTCTGTCAAACTTGAGCCATCGACAACTGAAACGTCTGCCACGTCAAGCTCTTCTTCTATTTCTTCGACGACAACTCCTCCTGCTCATTCAAATCAATTCCTTCCACTCCATAACCTAAATCACATCCACTATTCTTCTAATAGCACTCCCCATAACAATACCAATAATCATTTTCATCATCACCAACTTCATCATCAGAGTCATGTCCTACCTAATTCAACTCCCAGCACCTCTTCTTCTTCTACCCTAAATCCTTCCAACAACAATTTCTTTTCTCAACAACAGAGTCAGTTTCATACCGGTTTGCCTTACAATGGATATTTTGTATGAAATGTCAAATGTCACGTCATGCTACATAATACCAATCACTCGCTCTATGGTGAAAACTTTTATTAATGCCTATAAATATATAGAATCACCACAAGCCTTGGCGTGACTACTATTGGTACAGACAAGTATTTTTGTGTTTATTATTCGAATATATCTTTGTAAATTGACGTTATATAGATAATAATTGTAGTTTGGCACTTGTAAATATGTAATGAAGTATGAAATGTTTGTAAAGGTGTAACTTTTCATTGTATTCATCAGGAGTTGTAACTTTAGCTTAAATATATAGCATTATAGAAATAAGAAAACATAATTTTCAATAGAGAAACTTGAGACTTTATAATTATAAGGATTAGGGAATCGCATTATTGTACAAAGTAAAGACAGCGGTCGCAATCTTTCTTTTTTCCCTTTGTACTTATGGATAGTTAGCTAAAGGTGCGCTTTATAATGTAAATAGGAATAAATTAACCTCTGTCAATGTGAATAATTTCAGCCATGCTAGATAGAAAATAACGTGTGATTAATTTAGTGTACGTGTTAATTTTCATGTTAAGAATGTTTATCCAAACAGACAGAAAGAGCTGAGCAATCAAATAACGATAAATAAAGGCGTCAATCAATCACCCAGCCTAAAATTTGCATTAAATTACTCTGAGCTTTGACACTGGCAACTTTTTACAACTCTGCCAAACATCTCGCCATTTTTTCGCATAATTATTTTAAATCCTCCATCAAGTCTAATAGTAATTCAGTGTGAAGCGTAGCATATTAGCTAAGGTCGATCTGCGAGTTCGCAAAATCCATTTGTGCCAACTCTTGACTTGTAAAAATAATTGCAAAGGGAAAAGTAAAGGATTAGACACGTCTACATAGGTACTATAAAAACATGGAGTAGATTTTACATGTTTTCTGCATGACATGACTTGAGTTTGACTGCTCTGCACTTGCTAAATTAATTCAAGACTATGAAAACTGAAAGAGAATAGTTGTACTAGTTCTTTTAGCTATACGTATCACTTTTTAATAATAATAATAGTTATCGTTCCACTACTACCCCTTTGCATTCTAATTCGATGTGAATAAAATAAAAATCCTTAGCTATAGCAGTTTGATGAGATTGTAATCTTGATCTGAGAAGGTTTACAATGTACATGTAGCTACGTATTTACTTTTAGCTTTTATAATACATTTAAGTTGGCAAAACTGATATTACTAGATATGCATACATGTAGTATAACTTTTATAATATTAGCTAGTCTCACATTTACATGCTACACTTTCAAGATGTTTTCATTTCATATGTATAGCATAGAAGAACTTGACAGGACATGAGAAGAAGAGCCAAAAGTAGCTATTCCTATGTATTTAGTCTAGTAGAGTATAATATTATGTAGTACTTATATATAAAGGGGATTGGATCGGAATCTGATGGGACGGAATGGATGCGGTAAGAAAGTAACGAGCAAAGCAACAAGCAACTACTCCCAAAGTCACTCCCATCTTACATTATACAGACAACAGAATGCTCTAATATAAATATAATATAATCCTAGTCTAATGTAAACTGAAAGTAATGTAGTGGCAATGGCGAACAGTTTTCTATAGTGTACTTGACGAGAAAACTGGAGTTTTCTTTCAACTTAACTTGATATTATTATCTACTTACTATTACTCTTAGCATTCATACATAGAATTTCCTATCCTTCTCATAGATTTCTGAAATTATTATCTGCATATAATACAATAAAGAAGATCCTCTGTTTGACTCATGCATTTTAAGGTGATAGCTACTACTAATAATGCATCATCTATACTAACACCATGTGAAATGTACAGCGAAAGGATCATTTGACTTTCTGTATTAATGTATGTAGCTATGTGCATCTACATTTAATAATATCTGTGTGCAGTCGTTGTGTAGAGTGAAGTTTGAAGGATAGAACGATAGAAGTAGCAGGGAGAGTGCAGTAGTATGTAATAGCAAGAGCCAAAGTGAAGGAAAGGATGATGATGCTATACGATGCAATGTGATGTGAGTAAAGGCAGGCAAAGGCAAGGAAACGATGCCAGCCGACTCGTTCCCCTGGTTGACCAAAGCCTATAATTTGGTCTCCAAGCCTAAAAAATAAATTTAATATCAGCTGTCCTTTTCGATTACAGTCTGGCATTGTTCTTTGCCATGAGCACCTCTACTCCACTACTACTCTTCTCTCCAAAACTTCTCCATTGTTTTCCCTTCATTACAAACACACTCAATTTACGTCTGCTACCTTTGTAGATTCCATTATTATCATCATCTCTCCCTCTCTCTCTTTGCCAAACAACATTTTCAACACAGATGGAATAAGGCACAATGAGATTTAGACTCTAAAAATCCTTCGCTACAAATAATATCAACTCACATATCTCTTACACAAGAGTTATTAATCTCTCTGAGCCTTGACTTATATAAATTGGTTTCAATTAGTAGAGCAATTCTACACTGGGGCGTTGTGAGACAATAAAATAAAAATCCCTCTTCATCATCCTTAGAATTTTACTAGAATTTTATGTCCATTAAATAAAACCAAGTTATCTAAACAGTATCTAAAGCGGAAAATAGGATTTTAGAGATATTCATTGAAAGGATTTAAAAGTGAGGAAGACCCGGCCCCGGTTTGTCGGTGTGTTGTTTGTGCGTGCATGACACATAGGATCTTAATAATTCCACGGTCACAGTTCAGTTTAATTCACTGGAGTAGTGAGTGAGTGGCTAGTGACTGAAAGGATTGGATTACCTACCTGAGTGCTGAATGAGGCACTGGATGTCATGTAAACTTTGTTTGCATATGCATAAATAGTCTGCAGTAGAGCAAACATCATTTCAGCTCCGTGTCCATCTAGTCCGTTTATCCTGTTGCTCTGCTCTCGTTGAAACTTCTCGTCTCACCTTAAAAACAAGACAGGAAAGAGGCTTGGACGCTCAAGCTCGACCTTTAAATTATTCAAGTCATTTACTTTACTTACTTTTGGTTGGTTACACACAGTGGAATTTGTTCACATGCCACTTTAACTTGTATCTGTGTGTCTAGCATGTACACACATATGCAGACTATAATGGCCATAGTACAGTAGTCGTGGCAGTGACAATGGCACTCTGACTCGATTAAACAAGAAAAATTACTTTACTATGTTGCGGCTAATAAAGCAGTGTTAAAGTGCAATTTACAGCCCTTATAGGCTATACTTTATACATACTTAGTTTATGATTAGTTAGCTTAGCTACTTTCCGTGCTCTTTCCCTATTCTATACGATTTCTTATCGTCTGAGAGAATCTTTGCTATTGCCCGGACAAGAACTGCCTTTTACTCACCAACCAAATTAATCAAACTCACTTGCAAGGAAATCCCAATTGTCAAATCATTATCTAATTGCATTAAAACTGGGAAAAAGTCTATTTCTGTTTGAACTAATTTGCTTTATGCTTCCGGAAAGGCAACAGATACATTTCTAATTGAACATTGTGTACACAAGGAGAAAATACAATAAAAAAGTGTCATTAATAATTATGAATTATAGTTTCGTCCTGGAACGCAACAGTGTTTTTAACGTGAAAATACTTTTACCTCTAAGCAAACCTATCAGCTATAAGATCAAATCGACATCGGAGACAACATTCCCTGCCTTCAACAATATTCATAGACAAATAGAAGAATTATTACTACAGGACGAATTTGATACGGATCACAATGAATGTAAGTTATGAAATTAAATATTTGCTCTTTTGCATGCATGCATCAGATATAGACTATAATAGCAGTCTTAAAGTAAATTAATGTAGAAATCTAAAGGTTTTTAAGCACATAGGAAGGTATAAAAGATTAATATGACAATCTATTACCCTTTTAAGTAAATAAATAATTAATTGAGCCTAGGTGAGGGAGGGTCCTATGAATAGTGCATAAAGTATTCGTGTCTGACTCAAATGGACAATAAAATCAATGGTAGAAAAGCATTCTCATGAAAAGGAGCTGGCGAAAGAGCTATTCTGTTTATTGCACTGTCCATTTGTGAAGACATTAGGAGTTGCTAGTATTAATTGTCCTTAGATCATCCTATCCCATCCATTTACCGAATTTGGGCAGATGGAAAAGAATTCCTTGCTTGCACGAGACAAGAGATAATGCTAACTGCCTACCTACTTAATATACTTTCGCAAAGGCCCAACAGAGCGTAACGATATTTAACGAAACCACATTTATATTGTCAAACAAGAAAGAATCATTTGAGATTTAGTTTTAAGAGGAAGAATAATGGAATTATGTCGGGACATTTCCCTGTACTTTTCGATAGTATAATTTAATTTATTGTCTACATACTCAATATTAAGTGTGCGTACTAAAAGGCAATGAAAGAAACATAGAGCCTCTTTTGGTTTGCCTACGCCAAGCAAGCCACGTTAAACGATCCGTAAACGATGAAACTAAAATAGGAGTGGTTTACATAGAAAAGTGCAAATATATCAAGTATGCTAATTTTATGTGACGCGTCAAACATAAATTCAATCTATAAATCAATGAAGAGTCTTAATTACACGTTGCAAACCACCAGGGGGTTCGTCATCTTATCACACAGCACTATTTACATGTACACATGCAACCAGCCATCACATATACACTTTGCCAATATTGATATCATTCATTTAAAGCCTCTTCTTGCAATATCCATTGCACATATTTCATGTTCTAAGCTGGTGCACGAAAAGTTACATATTATTCCTCCATTTTTCTCTCATAGGATTGTAGGATCCAGTTTTGAAAAGTAAATAAAATAATTACACAATTAGGTACTACGCTGAGATTTTATTTCATTTAATAACATTAAATAATTCAAGATTCAATCATTATAGGTCCAAAAAGTGGAAAAGCACTGTACATTAAAAGTTACTAACGTAAAGGATAATAAAAGCTGTCCGATTGTGTAGGCTAGGAAGATTATGCACTGAAGGAGTCTATAACTTTCTCGACGTTCCCAAAGATGTCATTTTCCTTTCAGCAATGATAAGTCGGAAACAAAGAGTCTTCTTGTCTATCTTCTTTCGTGTATAGGTACATAGATAATAAAGTTGAATGTAATGTTGTAGGGATTTGGGAACTGTTAAGTAGGCTGCAGTATGTATCTGTCTGTCAACCTGTCTATCTGTCACCTTTCAACTTGTGTTGTTGTCAAGCAAAGTCATGTCATGTTATATTTTTGTACTATGGACAAGACAAGAAACTTGGGATCCCTTCGTAATTCTAATAGGCAGACATGCAAATGCAAATAGTACTAACAACGAAGAAGAAGTTGTACCATGTACTCGTATGTACTAAATATTTATGGCATGATATTTGTATTACGTAACATTTTAGAATTTGATAATTAACACGACATGTGCCTAATCATTTCTTTTTTCTTTATTTGCTGTACATATTTTATATACAGGTGTTACAGCTGTATACAGGATTTCATAGTATGCCATGTAAAGAATGGAAAATGTTTGAATGAGCTATAAATTATTCTGAATTAGTACCTGTATACAGAATTCACGAATATTTTATTAGACTAACAGCAAAAATGGTTATAATTTATGTAAAAATAAGCCATTTTTTAGTGTATTTTGTAAATGTCAGAAATTCTTTGGAATTTTGCCTTTGAAAGGCCTTCAGCTGAAAAAGGAGAAATAAAGAACCCTTTATTTTCCTTTCGGACAGAATTGAAGTATATAGTAAACGATGAGCCCATTCGAAAGGAATATATCCTTGTTGTTTTATGTACACTTTTATCCCTTTCCGGTTTTGTTTGCTTTGAGATAGGCAATAAAAAAGTGAAACATATTCTTGGAAGACGAGGGAGAATCCTGTTTGGAATTCACTCACTCAATCTGACACTCATTAAAACTCTCAACTTGCAAAAATCGAGTTGCTTAACATTTTTATGCACAATTTGACTTTTTTCTCTCTAGTCACTTCATAAGACTAGACGGAGAGAGAGAGATAATGTGTGTGTACATAATTTCATTGTCAGGTAGTGTATCTGATAGAAGAAGCTAACTGAATAATTTACTTACAATACAGATATTATGAGGATTTTCAGTCGTTTCCCTCGAAAAGATATCCTAACGATGGGACAATAAATATTATCAGCACACAAATCTAAATGAGGCATAGTTAAGTTTAAGTTACATGCATAAATGCGGGGATAGACAGGAGTAGTGGTTTAGTTACATTTACATGCATCTCTTATCAAAAGGCTACAGTGTCTGTCCTTATCTCTCCTAATAACACGACGTCATGTTACTTACATTTAAATGAGACTAGGTAGCGTATTATTAGCACGGTTTAAGTTCGTTAGAGCTGTTAGCTTATCGTTTGCTTTGCTACACCTCATCTCCAACGATTGTTTACTCTCTAGCGTGAAACCAGATATGATAATAGAATAATTGCATGCAGGCCACTATCTGTCCATACTTTCTTGGCATAAATATTAAAATTACCTTTAGACACTGTAAACTCCACTCGAACCTGCTAAATCTAACCGTGTATCTACCCAATACAGAAACTAGATAATCATATCCAAGTCATGACAGCTACTGCACAAAATAATCCTCCACTCAGTCCACTCATATTATACTTACCTTTACTGATACTTCATTTATTTGGACTTCAT
>JABASI010004225.1:0-14506 GCA_019776505.1 Tomocerus nigrus | reverse complement strand
ATTTCTCCGTTTAGCCGCGTCCCTTTCAGCGTCACGTTCACACCCGTTCCAGGAACCAAGTCCTCTTTCACTGTCATTGTTTCCGTCTTACCTGGAAATAAAAAATGGAAAATGTGAATTTATTCGAAAACTAATTATCAATTAACACCAGTTTTTTTAAACACCCTGAGAAACTTTTCTAAACAAATCAACTAATGGCATATAATCAATCTGTAAAATGTATTGACTGTAAAATTTGAATATGGAAACGAAACTCCAACTGGTCATCATATTTATCATTAAATATTCACTTATCAAAAAATAGTCGCTTTTAATTACTGACTCCCTGAACTATTATATTGAAAATGTACTTTTTTGTGTTATTTAGAAGAAAACTTAATCTTTAGACAGCTATCCCTGTGCTGCTACTGCTACCCCCGCACTCCGTAGACTCCGTACCGATTATTATTGGATTTATGAATGTGGGTCATAAAATTGAGCATCATCTTTGATTTTAGAAATGTGCTGAGTGACGCATTTGTGTTTGTACTGATGTACATTGGTGATAATTACAATATTCATAGCATTTTCCAGTTTCTGATTATGCAGTCAATGGGAATGGTTTTGGACATTTTAAAAACTCGATAGCAATTAAACAGTGTAACATTGGATGGATAATATCTGTCCGGAATATGTAATTTAAATATGGATATGGATATTGTCGGGTTAGGGAAGTGGACGTAATCATTTGGAGTGATCATGATAGATTAGATTGTCTTGTGCCTTGTTGTAATAACCTATTTGTAGGATTATGGTGCAGAGGAATTCTGTGTTTTTCTAAGCTGCTGGGACATAGAATTTAGGATGCTGCTTAAGTACGTGCATTAGGGCTCTAAGTATTGGCTATAATGCTAATGTGAATGTGTAAGCGAGGAAAATGTATAGCGATGGTGTCCATTTCTTTCTTCGACTGTCAGAAGGAGAAGGGAAAGCTCTCATTCGGGATCACGAACTGGAATAAACATTAGCTCAAAGTTTCCCCTCACAATCAACAGCAAGAGAAATGCAAGTCAAGTGAATTCCCTTGTGCAAAAAGCCAGGGATTTAATTTCGATTACGAATTCCAATAAAGGACAGAAACTGAAACGTGGTGCAGCGGGGCTTCTACTTTTTCACTCTATATCTCAGCTCTCCATCTTTGCATCCCTCTCTCTCTCTCTCTCTCCGTTTAGCTCCAGACAAGAATCTTCCAAGAAACTCTTCCTCTTCTTCTCGCCTTCATCTCTGTCTGTCTTTGAAACTATTTCTTTCATGGCACATGAACATGGCCAACTAGAAATCCTTTCCCTATCCATATCCATCCCATTCAATTCAAAAAAGAAAGTCGACTCAGACGAATGAATATATAGAAGAAGCCCAGTTTATCACATCAACCATCTCCATCCAGCATTTCTTCTGAATACTTTAATGAAATAAAGGCACATCTCAGAAATACGGCTTAACCAATCTAAGAAGACAATCATTAATATTCTGCCATTGCAGTCTGCTATAATCACTTACAGGAACTGACTTACATCCTCTCTCTCTCTCTTTCTCTCTCCCTCATTCTCAGAATAGATAACTTTCTCACTATGCTAATATTTCAAAACTTTCTCTCATGTAATCCATGAAGAATTTCTTAAGGCATAGCATATATCTATCTATACTTGCACGCATACACTATGAATCTATTCACTACTTTCACCGAATAATTCTGCAATATTAATGTTTTGTGGGCTTGTGGTGCATTATATTGTTAAAAAGCTCTACTTGGAAACAAAGTGCCAAGATATGGAGAGCTACCTTTTAAAAGTTGACTTTGTTTTAGTAATGTTCTAAGAATTTTCCACGGATCATACATATGATACGGTATTAGTTACCTTTTCCCTGCTTTGCATGCATTTTAATGCTTATTTTATGGCTCAACTCAAGTGTAGCATATTATTTCTTTTCCGTATGGAAGTCTGGAATGTTTTAGAGGAAGAAAACACTTTCCTCTGTTAAAGTGACGATAGGAAGTTTAGGTGAATATAAATGTTTGAGTAACGGCAATAGCATTTCCCCTCAAAAATCTATACAACTGCATAAATTTATGCGCAGTTCTTTTTCTAAATAAATACATACATATCTAGTCACAGTGTGTGAGTATATTATACTAGGATAAACCATATAATAGCTTTCTCCAAATTCTCCATGTAGATCTTATTCAATTCCAAGGATGAATTTCCCTTTGGATTACTCTTCTACTTGGCTTCTATTTCTCTTCTTAATAGAAGGAGTAGACATAACAGGATGTAAAAAAATACTTTCTCAGGTTATCTACAGGCTGATCCAAAAGTTGTTACCCACAGAACAACCTAATTTTCTCCAGAACGGTGGCTTCTACCAAAAACCTGAAGTAGTAACTCGAAAGCGTGCAAAATTCTCTTTCAATATAAAACCAAACATTATACAATTTATTAATCGTTTACAAAACACAGAATGTAAAACTACTTTTTGGATTTTTAACCATAACTGTGATCGTAACCCTTTCAGAAACAGATCGGAAAACCGTTTTTGAAATCATACCGTCTCCATACGGGTTTCATGCTCTACCGTATCGAAAGAGAATTTTGTCTTTCCATTGCACTTTTTTTTTGGTAGGTTCGGCGTTCCGGAGAAAATTAGGTTATTAACTTTTGGATCAGCCTGTATGTATATGTGTACATATTTACGTATACCTACCTTAAACCTATGTATTAGTGTATAACATGTGTACAAATATTTCATAGAGTAAATACTGCAGTTCCTTTCTGTACTTTTCAAGGAAAAGTTCCTTTTCCTTCATGTACACATGTAGAAAAGGCTACAAAGAATCTTCAGTGATCTTTAGTGTATACATGTGCATTACTTATCTATAGGCACATGTAGAAATAGTTAACTTTGTGAATCTCTATAGTTTGATGGTATATTTGATCGTATGTATATGGTTTAGTGTGGGAGATGAACATGAGTGAGCAATGTGTCTGCAACGTTCTCTCACACTCTATAACTCAAAGAACAACAGAAAAAACGAGTAAAAATGTGTATACATTGTAGGATATTAGAGCTCTCTACGGAAATACTTTCTATTCACTCTAGTAAACACATTATAATATTGCCGTTAGCTCGTGAAAGCATCTCCTATTTTTATTAGAAACTAAAACTTCTATTCACTTCAACTAGCCGACTCTCTCTCTCTCTCTCACTTTCCCTGAATACAGATAGGTTGCTAGCTATAACCCAAGAGTAAATAGAGAGAATGAGGATGCATGTGTGTGCATGCAGCTGTTTTCAACAATATCCAAGTAGTAAAAGGAACACTAAAAATTTTATTTGACACTATAAGCCCCCATTATAGGTTCCCGAATGAATGTGCAATGTTTGATGTGTATTTTCCCAACGATAACGTCTAAAAGAAGCATAACTATACTCCACGTCATTACCCAACGGAAAAGTTCAGCAGAGTGAAGAAAACCTGTGTAACCCAAAACCTAACTAATATCCTCCATTCATAGAAAAGAAAGCAGGGACCTACTAGTTACTTACTTACTTACCTTGAATTCTGCTAGGACTACCACAGAAAACTTTCCTATTGCATTCGAAGTAGATTTTGCGAGAAAAAGAACCTTAATGTGTCTATCTATGCATGTATGCAATAAAGGAACAAATGTACTCCTCACTCTCCCACACACATACGCTTTTTTACCTTTTACCTTCTGCTTCACTTTACTACCCAGTCATAAATGTTAAGCCATTTTATCTATCCTACCTTCTTGTTTGTTTCTCTTCTTTCCTATTTAGCCTCGTATTAGAAATGCCTAAAACGAAAGGTACAACTGCTCCTTCAATCTGATATGCCAAAAACATACACCTTCTAACCTTGGCTCATTTACTACTGTCCATGATTAATATTTTAGTTCTGATAACTGTAAACATACCAGAACATTTGGAGGCTAAACAACATACGACTACTTACCCATATCCATGCCTATCAAAATATACTTGCTCTATTTTCCACTTACATAATGTGCGCATTACGATAATAGTTAATAGCTAAATATCAAAATTGTCATTCTATCATACTAATCCTTCTACGTTATCAGTATTAACTGTATACAGTAATTTTTGCTAAGCCTCTTCGTTTAATATTTGTAGGTTACCTACATGTATTTATGATGTCTTAAACTTTTCATTTGCTAATGTATAGCTACTTAGCTACTCTCTTCCTCGAGGCTTCTCTGGATCCTGCATCTTATATTTTGCACAATTTTACAAAAGATTAGCGTAATAATATTGAGTTTCTTGCCTCGAGGTTTCCGGTGAAATGCCGTCAAAATACATACTATTAATGCCAGTAATTGAATTGGTGATTACTGTAAAGGTTTTTTCGTGGTAAAGCATAAAGATTAGCTTTATCCTTTACACTCGCTGAGCTTTAAAAACAACAACTCGTTAATCTACGAAATACGAACGAATAATTATTAAATGGTGACTCTCCACAGCCTTTACCAATTAAAAGGTAGTAATAACAACTCGTTATTGTTAATAAAAAACAGATTTTTTAGTTCCGTGGTTGTTCAGTTTGAGTAGAAATTAAAAAAAACTGACAGATAAAAAGAAGCTTTTACAGTGTAAATGTATAGAATACTTGAGGGAAAACGTAAGGTATCTTTATGTTTAATTTGCATAAATAATTCCAGTACTGATGTACATAAGTAAAGCATATTCAGGTATCAAAAGTGTATAATAATATCCTGAAGTGATGAATGGCTGTAGATAATTTAGAATTGGCCGTAATTTACTGCTGAGCTATGATAATAACAGGTCTAGGTTTTGATTATGCCGTGTAAGTAGTAGAGGTTTATAAAACGACAAAAGGTTAGTAGCCGTAAAATAATTATGCTGGAGGGTAGGCTGTATAGCTAACTGGAAGGAAGTAAATATTTACTGTAGTATTGTATTACTTGAGTCTGTTTGACTCATCTGGAGCATTTCTCCTCTGTGCTGTCAGTGTCTTTTGTGCGTGGTGGCTTGCAATTAAAGTGTAAGTTGACTTTGGCTAATGTAAATGTGGTTAAATATTATTTATAGAGTGAATGAGAGGAAAACAGAGGATGCTACTTAAATGCAAGACAGTCAGTACTCAGTAGAAGAGGGAAAATAAATGAATGAGGAAGAAGAGAATGTTTCTATTAAGTTACTCTACACATTTAAATGAAAGGGAAAAGGAGTAATAAGTCTTCTAGTATTATAACAGCACCTAGCAGTCCACTAAGAAAGTCTACGTCGTCGGTGAGTGCTAAAGAGAATAGAAAGAGAAGTAGGAAGTTGAAATACTAATTAGAAAGCTTGAGGCTGTCGTGTCGGTTCGTCGGATCTTGTCTTCTCTTCTATTCTTCTTCAAGTTAATATCTTGTGTATATATCTCCCCATAACATTAGCGTCTCAGATTTACTAGTCCTTGTAACTATTCATGCAATATATTCCTGGGCATAATAATAAGAGATGCCTGTTATTAATATTTACTTGTTCTTTAGACTCATCCTCATGCTCTCCTCTTATTTGTGGCACTCAGGAAATTATTTATTAAATTATGTAGCTTAAATTAAAGAAGCTATATACATTCTTTTGTATAGAACGAAATAAATGTACGTAGAGAAAACATCTTTCCTTGACGTGATCATTTATTCAAGCAGCTATTATCATGCCTGTCTCATATATAGCTACTTATTATTTACTTGTGTAGTAATTAAATTCCCTTATATATGGCAAAAGAAGAAAGTTTCTAAACAAATATTAACCGACAACCACCAACCAACCTATACCTTCTCTCTCTCTCCCTCTACGTGTGGTAAGCATCCTTTTTAACATTCTTGATTATGAATTCTTTGTGCAAACTTCCTCTTTCTTTAACTACAGGAATTTCTTTTTCACTTAAAAGCTTATTTCTTCCGACCTACACGACCTACTGTTCATGTTGACTCCATATTTATTGTTTACCTACAGGGCGGAGCTCCATTTCTACTCTGGCCTACCTAAAAAGATAAATCAGGTCAGAGTAAATTGAAACGAAACCTATATAAAGTAGCTATAGCTATGTATACCTGCACTAAATTACGTTTTCTTGCTTTCATCTAGTAGAGCAAGAGAAAGTAAACTCTTGTGTCCCACATGAAAAGATTTGTTAGCAAGTCCATCAGCTTATTCCTCACTATCAAATCAAAACAAACTTTTCCCGAAAGTCGAAAGAAAACTCCCAATTCCAATTAGCTCTTAGTGTGGTTGTCAACCTTTGGCGTTTGTTTCCATTCAAAACACATTTAGAGCATCAAAGAAACTTTCCCTTCCTCTCTTCTTCCTCCTCCTGCCTGTGCTGGACAGACACACAAGTGAAATGGAATGACTTGTCAAAACCAAAACAAAATTAGAGAAGCACAGCCACGGTATATGCATCACTCAGGTAGCCATGCACTAGCTATGTCCATTATCCTTCTTTTCCAGCCTCTTTCCACCATTTAATCTACTTCACTCCTGAAACCACAACCCAATTTATTACAACTAACAACACACTCTTTATTTTCATTAATTGCAAAATAGTCTGCCTATCTAATATCTATATAGCTTCCAATTACGCTAAAAATTTCCCGCAGGCTTTTCTAATGATACTCTGTAATCATTAAAAAGTGGACGAAGCAATTTCAACCGGAATAAAAAGACATGTTAAATATATTGGTTGTTATTATTTAGATAATAATATTGTAAAATTGCAATAGATGAAGATTGTTGGATTGAAGACTGAAGCGTGGTGTTCGGCATTATAAATCGAGAATTTACAATTTACAGTGGCAATTAAATCTAATTAAAATTGACGTTGGTACACATCCTCGAACACTAATAATTATTTGCCACAATTAAGTAAATTAACCATGAAACCATACCAGGTAGATATTAAACCTACTAATATAAATCGGTAAAAATTCCATAGATAATTTTAATAGAAACTGGCTTTGTAATATTATTTTCGGGAAAGGGAAACGTTGGTGAAAATGAAGGAAAGGGGGCAAACAAGAGAAAGGAAACCGCAATAGGAAGAGTAGTTACCACAATGACACTAGATGTGATGTAACCTAATAGAAAAAGTGTAGATTTTCGTAGAAAAGTGCAGAGTTTGGCATTGGATGGTTAGAGAGTCACATCCTTCTAGTGAGTATTGACATTAATCCCAGAAAGTCTGAGAGATGAAGAGAGGCGAAACAGAGAGAGAGAGAGAGAAGCCTCGCGACTGCAAAAAAGGATCAAGTGTCCAATTTCCGTTTCCTTTGTTTGGCAAAATGGGTCAATAGTAGCACACAGTAAATATGACATGGAACACTCCGTCCTCATATAGAAAATAGAACTATCCGTCGTGCTAAGTCGATAGTGACAGTGACTTAAAAGCGAGAGAGAGAAACATTTTGGACAGTTTATGCTATATACGGAATTTAGTTGGAAAGAGAGAAATGAAAAGAGACATATTATTATTATTTGAGAGTGAAGTCAGATAAAGTAAAGGAAAGTGTAGGAATAAGGACTAATGCTAAGTATCTGTTCGCTACATGCCGTTCCCTTTTATTTCCTCGCTCGGCTTCTGCATCCTTTTTGTTCTTTGTCTTTTGTTGTCTCTGTTGGTTTTAGTGAGGCATGAAAAGTAGAGAGAGAGAGACAAAGTCAGAAAATACAAATATTAGAGAGAGATACATTGACAATGCACACAAGCAAGGACATGACGGCACTGAAGAACAGAGATTCAGTCAGATATTAACTAAAAGGAAAAGGAACGTTGTTGCAACTTGCAATACAAATAATATCTGTATCAACGTGGGAGGAGATGCTATTGATTTACTTCCCTCTCTCTCTCTCTACTTTCTGTGCATCACATTATTACGTAATAGCTACCTAACACAGAACTTCTCTGCCTTTTCTCCTAATGCCATTCCAACAAAACTCGACGACACACTCTACAATACAATAATATCAGCTACCAGACTAAAGTCTCACAGACTATGACAAAATCAACCGCAGCAGTAAGTAACGAAAGTATTTATATTATACGAGGTTGCAACTACGTCGTCCCACTACTACTACTCGCTCTATTGCATTTGTAACTAGGAAAACGTTTATATTTTATATATGAATGCATTTTCTCTCCACGTCTTTATAGCAAGTACGTTATTTCCCCCAGAGAACACTATCTGCATTACCATTCCAGAATCGGTACACATAAATACATTAGAGAAAACCAAAAAGCTACCCGTAGCTTTTCACCAAAAGCCCAACTCTACATTTTATATTGAAGACGAAAGGAAAGCCATTAAATAGTAACTTCAGACAGACATACATACTACATAGAGAGGAAGGACTCAATTCTGCTTTATATATTAGTCTATCTGTAAAAATAATCTTTTCACGACTACCTTTTAGCGTTATTTCTATGCGCCATAGCATAATAATCAACACAGTCTCAATGTGTTTTCAAACAGACGAGTTTTTTACTTGTCCTGATACTAATGTAATGTTTTTGTAATATACGGGCTGGAGGATAGGATGAAAACAAGACTACCATTTACCATTTACTACATACATTTTCAATGCCCTTGCTTTCTACACTACACATGTGTGCATTTGGAATAAAGAGAGGAAAAAGGGACCCACACAGAGTAGAAACGATTTAATTTAAGCTGGTGACATTGCACAATCCACTTCTCTGTTGTAGCATGTGGGTACAAAGTCCAAATGTTAGGTAGAATGGAGGAAAGAGAGAAAGTCAGGGAGGCGAAAATAATGTCGCCGAGTTGCATAAAGAGAAAAATGGAGAGGAGAAAAGAAAGGGCAGATCCTATCATAAAGATAAGTGTGAGAGATAAGTTCTAGTAGTAAAATGAAGCGGAGTGGAGTGAGAACGGGCGGAGGAAACGAAACCACATTCAGTGACCCATTCATTTCATTTCCTCGACCAGCCCCGATATACACCACTCTTTTAGAAAAACCGGAGAAGCCAATAAGGCAATCCTCGACATTTCACTTTGCACAGCCCAACGAAAGAGTCAGTGAGTCCCTTAAGAATCTTTGGGAATCGCACGTGCCCGTGTGTTGTCTTCAGATATTCACTTAAAGCCCACTACTTACTTACTCACTTTGGAGAGTTTGGGATTACTGGGCTTCTTTTGATTTGCTCTCCTTTGGAAAATGCTCCATGACCTTATTACTGATATCTGTCCCCGTCGACCTTACTCGCCCTCTCACAATCCTTTTCACAAATAATATATCTTACACAACCTTTCATCAACTAGACTTTTTTTGTCCTCGGTCAAATACGTTTCCAGTTTAGGAAACTTCCGAGGTACCCTCATTTACAACTGCGTATTACTGTTCTAAACGACAAAATTCTAAATTCTTCTGAATCATTTTCTTCGCTCAGTTTCAAAACTTTTGGCAGAAATTAACAGATTTTTATATTTTCTTCAATTTGGTTCATAGGAAAATTGAAAAATTAGTCGATTTGTTCTGCAACACGTACAATAAGTAATAACTTCGATCGCCTGGCTCAAAAACAAAAATCCTATGTTAACTGTTAAGTCAACTATTTTAAAATCCATTGTCGATATTTTTGGTCGTAAAAATTCTATAGGTTAACCGGGGGAATTGCATGGCGAAGATTGCAGACATTTCAAAGTTCAAATCTATTTGGCTTTGCTAAGGAAAGTAGGTTTGGTCGTTGTTTACAAATCTCCTGTAACATATCGAAATCTCCGGCCATGCAATATATTGTATCAAGCACTTAGATGCTGCTGGAGTGTGTTCTCCACTTCCTCACTCAACATTTTATTTAATACGAAGCTAAAGAGTAGAAAGATAATCTATAGCGCGTCTATACTGTGGCTAAACCCAAACGACGTAGTTTCCTCTGCTATTCAATCCTTGTGGATTCCATTTGGTTTGCTTTGCTTCCTCTTTTCTTTGGCTCTAGCACAGATACACTTATTGATAGCTTTCCAAATCCGAATGACGCCAAGCAGAGAGAGAGAGAGAGAGGCGAGGAAGGGTCTTCGAAACCATGTCCTGTCCTATCTCAGCTGACTTGGCTTCAATTCCTTTGGCATCTGACTTGGCTGTTGGCCTTAGGAACTTTTAAACTTTCTCTCGACGCCTTTCTATTCTATTCTCTCTTTTCATAGCTAAGTATCTTCCTTTTATTCTTCCTATAGAAAAGAGTTGTTGAGAGGACGTCTTGCATCTTTGCACTAATTTTATGGACTTTGCTACATGAATCCTTTCTCTGTACTTTCAACTGCCATCAAATGCAATGAGCTTGAACTTTGAACCAAAAAGGAAAGAATAAACATAACCATTTTTTTGAATTAGGCGATGCATTGCTTAGTATCTTCTTACACACAGACACAAAGAACAGAGCCCCGGCAATTCAACAACCTAAACTTGGTGAAAGTTGAGACGTCTAAAATAACAAAGTGCATATTGCAACCATTGTTCCTTATGTGAGTGACTCTCCATTCTACAGATATTACAATTATACTCCATGCCTTGTTAACCACGTTCAACATTTGAATGCATGATTCTATGAAAGTTGCAAAGTTCAAGCACAACTATCGTCTTCTTCCTTAGCATAATGCAAATATCCTTGGCTATTCAATTTACTTGCCCATATTACCCGAATTCTCATCAGAATACAAACTACAATAATATTCTTCTACTGGCCTTAGTCATCCTGATTTTCCATATGAAATTGCCAGAAACTTATTAAAACTTCTCTCGCCTCCAATTCTAAATGCATCCACACAATTTTCAGTTTCATCAAACAAAATTACTATTTTTACATAGCAGTTTCCAACCGAAAAATTTCATAAATTACAACAAAACGAAATTAGAAACCCGATTCATAATTTTTCATTTTGCACCGTTGCATTTGCATTTTCTGTAAGCACATAAATGTCAATCTACCAACCTGTTTGGAAATTAGGATTAATTAGTTAATGTAGATATTGGCTAATTACTGACGAACGCTAAAAGAAAACAAATAAACATAATTGCATGCTATTTGAAAATTGAATGAACAGTAATTATTGTGAAAAAGCTATACGTATGGATGTACGTGTGTACCATAATTAAAGTTATAAGTAGACAACACGATTAATTTGACAATAGAACATTGGCATTACATACAACTCAAATGTAAACAGCCAACAAACAAGTGAGAAAATGTTCAAAAAGAACAATTGAGGAACTTCCGTTTGATTATGTAGCTGAGCATTTCCTTTAATCAACATTAGAGTATAGTAGGTCCCTCAATTCCATTTTGTATGCATATGTCAATGAGCAATAAGCTCAGAGAGAGAGAGAGAGAGAGAGAGCAAGGTAACATAAAATGAAGTGTTTTCATAGCAGACGTTAATTAGCACCAATTTCCTTTGAATTTGTGTTAGGCTGACATACGGAGAGTTGTTGTTCTCTAGCTCTGCTGGTGTGGTTAATGGAAATAGGCTGCTAGCCTAAAAATTCTCAATTACTCCCTTTTGTCATTAGGAGTCAACGAAGGGGAGAGAGACAGGCATTATAGCATGGAGAGAGTGAGAGAGAGAGGGAATGAAATGAAATGAAATGGCGATTGATAAAATGACAAATAGGCAGAACAACGTACTGTCGAACAAAATAATTTCATCCTTGATTTCAAACATAATTGGAAGTAAAAGATGAAAATCAGGGAATGTTTCGTAGCTATTAACGGGGAGACCATGCAGGAGAGATTCTAATTTCCACAGTGAAACTGAAATGAATTGAATAGAAAATACAAAGGAAACATTTAGAATTACAATTGACTATACATGGAAGAGATAAGTTGTGAATTACATTATCTAAATAAATATAAACAGAGTCATAGGCCAAGTCAACGGACTACTTACACTTTACACTGTGGCTTATTATGCCACTGGGAATTGATGTGTCACCCACAACCACGACTCAATATTGCAAATGGGCTTTTAATGTTCTGTTGCTTTCATGAATCTATTAAAGATTTCCTATCTTAATTACCTAGGTAGGTATAGGTATATTTACTTCAGACTCCAGAGCCTGCTCTCTAAAACAAAGTTCTTTAACTCTGTTGATTTTATTGGATGCAAACCCATTACGGAAACATCTATACCTTCTGGTAAGCATATCTTTTATTATAATGACTTCCATATAATTATCGTCGATACATAAATTGTGTGCTGTGCAATGTTTGGTTACGTAATTATTGACTACCTGGTGCTTTGGTTGTGCTACTGGTGCAACTCCTACTATATCGTGAATATCGTGATACATTAGTTCAGTAATGTATTTTAATGGCTCCGCAATGCAAAGATGACAAATTCGTTTCTTCTGCTTCACTAAGTACAAAGTAGCAAGCTCCCTTGGGATTATTATTCTTTCGTGTTTGGATTTTACATAGGAATTTACTAAATAATTATTTTCCTCCCTCAAGGATATAGCTTTAAAGTGAACTTGGGATTATTATTGGATAGAATTAGAGATATAGTAGCCGAGCGTTGTACTTTGCGTGTTTTCTTATCAGAGGACAGAATTTGAGAGTGTGGGGGAGTAGTAAATTCACGCAGCCCATTTAGTTTGTTTGTATACTGGGTCTAGTGTCTGTAGTCATGAAGTCTCGTTTGCTTCTCTGCCTGGCGTGTGTTAAAGTTGGAAGTTGGGGAGAACGTGTGTTGCTAATGCGGTGTGGGATGCCCGTCTTGTCAAATTGTGCCCTACGCTCGAGCTATCTAATAATTCTGAACAAAGCGAGTGCCTATATACAATAGGCATTGTGTACGCGAATGAAATATGATTAAAGATGGTTCTTACAGAAGTATAGTCTCATATAAAAATGAAAGTATAGTGGTGTAGCAGATTTAGCAGAGAATTATATGGTAGTAGCAGGGTTTACTATTATATAATGGTAAATTACAGCCTGGTGCTCATAATAAAGCAGTAAATAAAAGGACACACGAGCCAAAGAGTTTTTGTTTGTAAAGGGCAAGATATTATGAGGTACTCGAGGTGGATATTGGTGAGTGAGGAATGAGGATGACTATAAAAGAGCGAGAGATGAATTGAGTATAGATATAGTAAAAGAAAAAGAGAGAGAGTGAGAGAGATTGAGTCAAATTACCGGCTTGCGTGAGAGGGATGCCCCACTCGATGACTTTAGTGGAGCCATCGGGTAGGTTGATGGATGTGTGAAGACCCTTGGCCATGAGGTATCCCTGTCCCCAGTATTCGTAGTGGTTCGTCTCGTATGACAAAATGCTTTCCACAGTCCCTTTCCCTTCCTTTTCATTAGATGTTTTCAAGTCATTGGATTCCTCGGAGTCTTTGGGTGTCAGAACCCAATCGGAGTCTGATTCCGACGACTCATATTTCAGTTTGCCGTACGCGAGAACAATTTCCTCCTCGATGAATCCTTTATTTCTCTTCAGCTGCACATCACTCAACTCGTAGCGAAAGGGTTCGATCTCTGTCAACACGAGACATGTGCTTGCCGGCTCTGGACCATTAGGAAATATTGCCGAGCCAAGATTCAGAGTTGGATCCAAATAGCCTATCATCGTTTTGTTAAGATCCGCTGCGACAAATTTTTGTGGCTTCACAGATATTGCAACTGAGCCGGTTGGAGGGGGATTCGGTCGAGACCAAGGAGACCAAGTCAAACGGGCGGCGTTCGCCGAGATTGTCTGGTACTTTTCTGAACCCTCGGCTCCTTCTTGGGTACTGATGTTGCACACATCAAGACTGCTCGAGATTAGACCCACTCCTCGTAAGCCTTTAAACAAACAAAATTATGTCTTCCCCACAGAACAACCAAACACTCATTCTCAAAGGATCTAAATTAATCCGCTCTACCTTGGCTAGGGCACACACTTATCCTATCTTATTGTTAGTTTTATTACCCGGCAATACTATTCCTTGATGCCAACTTTTGTGCGCACATATGTAGCTAATAAAAAATTTACGTCTCTATTATTGTATTACGTGAGTTGGCCCAATTAACCATGCATCAATGCATGGTTATTGGTAAAAATGGCAATTGCCATTTTTACCATTTTGTGAAACTTTTACAGGAATTGGTCATTCTCTAATCATTTTCTAATATTATTTAATATTATGTATCATCTGAACTACAAACTCCTAATGGACCTACAATTGTTATGTACCTTTTTGATTTAGGTCTAATTCAAAAAATACTCGATTGCAAAGTTATATTAATACTCCCAAAGAAAAAGAATTAAAACAATGTTTATTAAAGCATTCACTTATCTTTTGTGGAGATCAAAATATTATTCGCTCTTTGATTTATACAAAATCCTGTGGTGAAATTATGTGCGGGAGGGAGGGGGGAGTAATTTCTTACAGAGTTTAAAATTGAGATCCTATAGGA
>JABASI010004224.1:0-14506 GCA_019776505.1 Tomocerus nigrus | reverse complement strand
TGGCAGCCGCCTTTGGCGGCAGCCAATCTCTGCTCCGAAAGAATTATGGATACTTATACGATTTTTCATGTCGATGAGCGCCCATCGTCATGATCGACAGTGTCTGATAATAAGTAGACGTTTGCTGGTCAGTCGTCAATTTTAGCCGGCGAAATTGGATAATGTCAAATTGGCCGATGCCCCAAAAAACAATGTAAAGTTGGGTTCCTTCCTAAATAGGAGTTTAGGGTAAACTGAGAATTGACTTGACGCGGTGTTATCATAGTGCATTATGCTGCCTGTGACAAATCAATTTTGCAAAGCTGTCTATTTTCTTAATATTATTCTACAATAATAATACTCATTATGCACGGATTTAATGTGCTAGGACTTTTATGAATGGATATAACTTTCAAATTTTTCATTTTTTTCATTTTTCAAAAATTCAGTCAATTATTTCCTGTATTAATTCAGTGGCATTAGCTTTACAAAGTCTGTTTTTCAAAATGCTTTCCATTCCTTTGGTGTTATTTTCTTTTGGTATGAAGACTGTAGCACCTCCATTAAATAAAGCCATTTCTCCCTCGTACCATGGAAGGAAACAATCTTTATTTAAGAGTAAAATTACAATATTGTATAATACAACATTATATGAAATAACTACTATGGGTATATTATTGCATATATACATGCTTACATTATTTTGTATAGTTAGAAATCAATATATAAATGTCCCATACCTGCTATTGTAGGCAACTGCTACTACGTACTACACATACACACATGACATAAATACATGTATATGTGAACATCACTACCGATCTAGTCGGTTCAACTGTATGCATATAACTAGTATCTATATAAATACCTACAGATAGATACCTATGCAGCAGAATTCGTACCGATCGGGTATCATATTACCAACTGCGAAATGTACAGAGACTCGAGTGCTGAACCCAAACCAAGTTTCGGGACGACGTAGAGGTAAAAAAACATTGTGCAGTGCTTAACAAATATTGTTAACAGCTGGCTGGGTTTCCTAAGTTTAGAACCGGTCATTCCCTTGAATGAGTACTCAAAGCGTATTCTTAGCGAGGCATTGCCTGCACGTGAAGTCCGATCAGTTGAGGAAACGTTTTCTAAAGTACGCTTCTTGGTAAACACTGAAAGCGAACCAACCTTCAAATATCCTTGGTATATGTGTATTCCTAATTCTATTATAGGTGACAAACTCTGTCCCCATCAAGAGGAATTTAATTGTTCCTGTGCCCATTTCCTATAAAACATTACGCAAATTTACAGGATGCAGTCATTTTGGTATTGGCTGTGTCGTATGCATTACAGATTACACATGTTAGTGATTGCACACATTATGTCACAGATTACATTTGTTTTTGTTATGATGTCTACTCTTACCATGGGTTAGTTAATAGATCTCTGTTTATTAATAATACATTCCAAAATAAAATTGACAACTCCTCTTGTAGTGTTAGGCTGGCATCTGTTTTGTGTGCGAAGACTTATGAATTAATGAAAAAATATTTTGAAGTGTAGAATCTTTATTATAACAACACATAAGTACCACATAAAACATTTACATAAGTGTCATACTACATGCGTACGTACATCATTCAATCTTTTACTCTCCTCACTTGCAAATGTCATCAAGCACTACAAACTACTTAAACAAATACTTAATAGAATTATACTAATACTTCTACTATTTACATCATTGAGATATCTTGTGTACGTACTAGTAAATACTAATACTTTAATACTAAATTATTACACAAACTAAATTATCACTTCGTCAATGCTATGCGGTAGATGGACATATATAATTAATGTACATCAACTCAACCAGAGATGTATACAAAACAACATCATCTAGTTGAGCTCAAGTACATTAATAATACTATTATTATTATTATTATTACATAAAGTTCTACTCTTATAATATATTATAAGTAAAATACAATGTGAGTAGGTAAAAGAAGAACAGTTTTTTTGGACTTGTATCTTGAATTAATTATTTGTAAAACTATAATACCTATCTGTAAAACTATAAGATTAAAAAATTATAGATCAATTTGTTTTGGTTTCATGCTTCAGAATTACTGTTCTAAGGTCCTTATTTTAGTCAGTTTATCTTTGTATTTTTTCTGAGCTCGGTCTCTGTCAAAATGAGACTGTGCTAAAGATTTCTCCTTTAACAAAACTGAGTGAGCCAACCTTTTAGATAGCTCGTGAAGAGCATAGTCTAGTGCTGTAATCATTTGCACAGCCTCTTCTAATCCTAGGTTGGTGATCATCCCTGCAAAAGTCCCTCTTGTCTTTTGCAGTGTAATCATCATCCGATGAGTACACTGCAAAACTCTAGAAATAAATCAAATCAAGCAGATGTGTGGAATAATCTTTACTCTAATTTATTTAATAAAACTCCACCTAAGCCAAAATATATGTGGATTACCTCAAAATGACATGTAATAGTACTACATTTAAATCATTTAAATTTAAGATACCCCATCTAAATTTGGGGTACTAATATTCAATTTTAGCGTCCATATTTGAATTCTACGCCGTGGATTACCTCAAAATGACATGTAATAGTACGACATTTAAATCATTTAAATTTAAGATACCCTATCTAAATTTGGGGTACCAATATTCAATTTTGGTGTATATATTTGAATTCTACGCCATGGATTATCTCAAAATGACATGTTATATAGTACTACATTTAAATCATTTAAATTTAAGACACCCCATCAAAATTTGGGGTAGCAATATTCAATTTTGGTGTATACATTTGAATTCTACGCCATATATTATGTCAAAATGACATGTTATAGTACTACATCCAAATCATTTTATGTTAAGGTACCCCATCAAAATTTGGGGTACCAATATTCAATTTTGGCGTCCATATTTGAATTCTACGCCGTGAATTATCTCAAAATGACATGTAATAGTACTATATTCAAATCATTTAAATTTTGGGATGCCCCAAAATTCGCTGTTTGTGTACATGTTTTTGAGCGGAAGTAATTAGGGGTTCATTTTTAAAATTCGTGCTATTTAGTTACCTCTAGGACCTCGTTTTGAACAGATATTGTTGGCCATTTATGTAGTTTGGTATACCACATTCTTGTGCGGGATACCAAAATAATTTGGTCGCCATCTTGTAAATCTACACAATCAATAACCTCTGTATGTGATTATGTGAATTTTAGAAAATTCATATTTTATAAATAAAAAAGTTGATTTTCGGCTAACTTCACAAAGAGTGGTTTAGTTGCGTTCAATTCAAATAAGGCCTCCATCTTTTTTTTCCGCAGAGGCAGAGCAAAAGTCTGGTGCAAGGTTCGTATGATAAAAACCCATTTTTCTTTTCTGATTTTAAACTAGCATCTATAAGCGCAAGCAGTCTTAATGATTTAGCAGCTTCCAATACACTCAATGTTACTTTTAAAGATAAAGATTATTATCTCGCTTATCTTACATTGATTGAATGTTTAAACATCAACTTTAATAAATCTCTAGGTATAAGTCCAGCTGATTATGCTAATGGACATACATTTTTTGTATTTAATGTAAATAACACTCGAGGTGCAGGCATCAGAATTTCACTTTCATTTCGAGAGGAGCTTACAGAATCTGTTACTTGTATTGTGCTAGCTCAAACGCTAGCTAGCTTAGACATTGACAAACTCGGTAATGTGAATTTGTCTAATCAAAGCAGCAAATTTTCTTCAATCCAAAAATTTCACACTATTTTACACATACAAATGTAAGAGAATGTAAAAAATATTAAGCATACGTACGTCGGTACTGATTTGTGAGATATAATGGCGAACTATTACTAGACTTGACTAGACTTTTGTATTTAATTGGTAACTGTAAACTACATTGAGTTTTATTGCACTGATTTACAAATCAAAAGTGCAATGTATCTACAGTGTAAAAGTAAATGAGAAGGTGAAGAGAAGCGAAGAGAACTATTAGGGGTATTCAAACCATTGTAAATAACTTACTTTTCTATTTACTTGTCTTGTTCCACTTTTTTTCGCTTCAATAATTGAATTTGAACAAGTGTTGACACTTTATTCAGGATTTTAGAGAGAGAGCAGAATAATAGGAGTGATGACTAGTGTATTCAAAATATCACATATTCAGAAAAGGTACGTTGTTGCAATTCGTACTTTATTTGGTTTTGAAACTGTGCTTTGAAATCCACTAATAATAATAAATAATATGTGTCCAACCTTCTCATCATGAAATATACGGCCCTTTATTCGTTTTTTTTGTGCCAAATGCTTTAAATATTATATCTTGTCTACTTTTAGGATTTTTCGTAAAAATTTTTTCAAAAAAAGATGTTTGATTCGATGCTGGGCAATGCAAGCTAACGTTCAAATACTATTTTTAGCCTACTGTTTGAAAGGGAAAAAATTAATCACCTGTACAATAAAGAATGATTTTCGTACAGCCTGGAAAATCACGGCCTGGGATGCATTCCCGTACAGGCTACGACATAATATTCCTTAACCGTCTTACAAAATATTTTTATTGATTAAATGAATAATTGCATTAATTTACGGGTTAGATGGGTTCGTAAATTGTTTTAATGATTGAGTTTTGATTTTAAGTGTGTTCTAAAATATTTACTTATAGTATGCTTATACAAAATGATGTAAAACTACACTCTTGTTCCAATAAAAATAAAAATTGTTGAAATTATTTGGGTTGGTTTCCACCTCTTGCTTCTATTGGTGCTAAATAAACGTCATATAAGTGAAATCCCTTTGAAATCCCAAAATCTTTCTAATTCAGCAAATATGTTTTAGGATTTGCGTCATTGGGTGGTCTGGAAAATTAAAAAAAATAGCAAATGGCACAGAGTTTCGTAATCATAATTCGTATTTTAGAATAGCGGAGCAATTTATATTAATTATGCAATGCATTTTGGAAGGGTGCCTAGAGTTGTAAAGTTATGCTAGGCGCTTTAATTTGATAATTTGAACTCCATTTGCACACAAACATTATCAAAAACCTTGGTTATGCAAAATTATAATTCATTAGTCTACATTATCATGGGTTGGACTATGACCTGTGTGCCGCAAATGCTGCCTGCCGTAAATTGCCGCAAATGCAGTAACTACCGAACGATTAGTAATTGCGGCATAAACTACGATAATGCTGTTTACTTTACTAAAAAAGTGTATTTGGTTAATTTGCGGTATTAACGGCATGCGACATTTACGACATTTGCAGCAGGCGGCATCAAAAAATAATTTTATATTACTATATAGCCGACTTTATACTCTGCTATTAACATGAATAGAATGTCATAGTCATTTCTTTCGCTAACGACTTTTCAAGATAATTTTGTTAATAAGCATATTAAAATGTTTCGCTGTTTAGAAACGTGGCCGAATTTACAAAATATTTTACTTTCCGTTTGTTTTCACTATATTGAGAATACAACAGAGAGTAATAAACCCAAATATTGAATTTGTGAAATCCTATTCCTATCCTGTGAAATTTGCCTTCCCCCATAGTATTGAATTTTCTTATTTGCATCTAAAGTGCGGTTCAAAAGTATAAATTCACCTACATTTTTGACAATTCCTCCACATAGCAAATCGATTTTGGTGAAAATTTTATGTGAATTGGGTAATCGCCAATACCACGACAGCGTAATGAAAGAGAAATGGGCCATATATATTGCTAATTGTAGTTATAATTTTTTTATCGATTAAAAGTTGCTTATTGAGATTTCACAGCGTCTAACCCATCGACATTTTTTGGAATCTGTCCTACTCAAAAATGATCAGGGACATTGCTTCTACAAGATAGGAAACTATGAAGGTATTCTACAGATGCTTGTTAAAGGTACTCCGACGGTCTTCTTCTTTGAACCACATATTACTATTTCAATGCATTCATGGGATGACCTCATGAGGACCCATTTATGACCTTGTCACAGCCACCCCATTTTGGAACTAGGACACACAATTGTTATATAGATGACGCACTAGAAAGTTATCGGACACACGGGCAAACACACGGACGGAGGGACAGACAGACAGACTTAGGAAAGGCATACAGAGCAACTACGTTTCTCTGAATAATTGATTTTAGTATATGGACCCTTAACATCATTTTAGAGATGATATGTATTCATACGCTTCCACAATTTAATTTAAGGAGAAACCTACAGAATGTGCCGACCTTATTACTTCTGTATTACCTAAAATAATTTAATTGGCTTTACAGGCAACGTATTATGTCCAAATAGTCGTGGTTATTGATTTCTATTCCCCGTACAGTAATCCCACCCAATAATTACTGGAAAAATAGATTGAAATTGCTTTTTGTTTTGCAATCAATGCAAAACTAATATGGGACGCTTATATTTACATTTACGAATGAATACATATGTTGGACATGGATATGTTCATCAACCTCTTATAAAAAATACTGCTTAAATACCACAAATGGTCCGCAATGCATGAATGTCAATTTTATTTTCTTATTTTTATTTACCTTCCTAATGATAGTTCATGTTTAAATTTATTTGTTTATATAACTGTGTATAATGGTGACTAGAAGAAGACTATAATCTAATCTATATGAGGTAATCTATTTGAGTAGTAGGACAAACGTTTCTGGGACTAGCCGTGCGTCACAATATTCATAGCTTTAATATACTCTGAAGCATGTTTTTGTTTGTGTCCTCTATTGAATATCAGATCTACCAGAACCTTTACAATTTATTGCAATTATTTAGAGCTGTTTTCTATATACATTCGTACCACCGTCACATATCAAGCCAAAATAAATTTCCCTCTACCTGACGAAACAAACTTCTGTATTACATACTATTAAAAAACCAACCAAAATTACACAGTCAACCCATTTTATCATTATACTTTTATCCATAGTTACTCTCCGACGGATTAGTCACTCAAAAAGAAGCAAAGGACAACTGTGTCAGTTTATAAGTACATATGAAAAATTAATCGATACTGACAATTATAAATGGAATAAAATTAATCATTGGCATGGCGAATGAAGAAATTCAATTAAGGCACATACCAACCGAAGCCACGGAAAAGAAAAAACCTAAAAGAATATGTGCAATACCGCAGGAGGTTTTTGACCACCTGGAGAAGATCATTAATTTAGAATCATCCCTTGGTTTGTCCTCTTCTCTCTGGAGCAAAGAAAATTACGCAATTGAGAAAAGGAAAAGTAAACTGAACTCGTTTATTCTTCATTTTCATGGATCCTCACTTTTCTTTTTGGGCACTTACTTCACAGTTCAATTCGTCAGGCTGTCAAAGGAACGAGATCTCACGTTATCTTACGTTCTTTCTTTGCTTGGCGTCCAAATATTCTGGCTAAAATTCTTTCTGTACATTGCGTCAATAAGGTGCTCAGAAGACATGGCAACCGCTGTAACCGATCTGTTGGACATTCTTCGAGATTTCGAAGGTACGCCACTTTAGATTTGATGTTCATTTTTTAATATGCTTCTACAGCATTTCAGTTTTTCATTTATCAAAATGGTTTTATTCATTGATAGAAAAATACGTGCAAGAGAAAAGGACCATTGCACATAAATCTATGATACTCATTGTACATCTAACCTGGATGGCTCCTTTCGCTACGGCCTTTGCAGTAATATCCGGCGGGCTGTTTTTCTATAGGGAACCAATACTCCTGGTCGCATATCTCCCTCGAGATTATCAACTTTTAGTCACCATACCCTTGGCAATTGTTCTTTTCTGGACTATTACCTCAGTAGTTTGCATGGCTATCAATCAACTGATACTAATATTCGTGTTTTACTCTACTATTAACGCAATCGGAAAGGAGTTCAGGTAACATTATCTGCATTATTATGTAGCAGAGCTACATGTTGGGAATGATATAACACTCTGTGTGTCCGTCGGTCCNCGTCGGTCCGTCGGTCCGCACTGCTATTATTATGTAGCAGAGCTACATGTTGGGAATGATGTAACACTCTGTGTGTCCGTCGGTCCGTGGGTGCTCAAATTTTCTATACCTGCTCTGCTACATAAGTACGTCCGTACTTGCTATGGTTTATTGTTTACTAAAATGAAAAGTCATGATTCCACATAAATATGACCACTGCACTCATAGTCACAACGCAATCAGATCTAGAAGTTTTAAATGATTAAAATATGGGGTAACGAATATTTGTATTTATCGTTTTAATAAATTATATATTACTAATAATAATTATGATTACTATAATTATAAATTTACATTTTATAATTATATTTTTATAAGTGAAATCAGTGGCTCTTTGTCATAATGTTGCTATACCTAAAAATTATTTTCAGATTTGGATGCCCGATAAATGAAAGAGACAAATCGAAGAATGTCATTCCTCGCTCACCGGAAGTAGTTAGGAAATACTGCAGCGTCATTAAATATTATCTTCAGTTTATGCAAGAAATTTATGGCCTATGGGCTGTACCCCTTCAATCCTTAATTACAAGAACAGTAATAATTCTGATCGTTTTTCTGATAAGAAACGCTAAGGTACTACACCCATTTGTTGTTGTGCAGATATGTTTAGGTATTTTTATCGCTCTCTTCTTCTGGTCCATCGATTTGATAATTGTAAATGAAAGCTATAAAATATACAACAATTTGACAAAACGCTTAGCTCTGTACACCTCCAAAAGTATTTTAGACTTCAGAGTCATTCAAAAATTCAAAACTTCCTGCAAAAGGATGCATTTTAGAGTTGGACTTGAGGAGGAGATCACAGCTCAAAGTGTACCGAGATTTTATTTGAGCATTAGCAAAGGAGTAGTGAAGCTACTGACGATGACAGAGAGCGCTATGGGAGGTATCTTTGACTTCATTTAAATTAGTAACTACACGTCGGAAAATAATCAGCCATGAATTTAGACAATCACGTAGTATTTTGTTACCATGCAAACATGCTGTTTTTTGGCTCCTAATTTATTCCTTTTAAAAAGTGGAATCTGTAATAGATACGTATATGCTAGGCAACACTTCCCATGCACTTCGTATGCAGGTAATTAAGAAAGTATATTAAATAGCCAGCATTATGAAACGGAAATTGGTCCTGTATGGGGACCTGAACTCTGCAAGAATTTCATTTTCATAAGTATAATACTTAATACTCTCAAAATTGCTAATAAATAATTCCACACTTTTTTAGTTTTGGTAAACACTTTCTGCAATCACATTTCAATATACTTAATATAAAGTACAATACACTTACCGAATATCTTTATTAAATGAATAAATTTTCTTAAAAACATTTATTCGTGCAAAGTTACACGGTTTAATTTCTTTGAATAGTAATTGATTCCTTTATCTTTTAGAGCTTTGGATTGAGATATTGAATTCATACTATTTTATTTATCATACTAACTAAATCATCCATTCCTTTTCAGATATTCCAATTTCAATTTCTTCTAAGTGGAAAATGTAAGACACTATAGACTGGCACGTGTCCAGGAATTTGATAAGTAAGTCACAAAAAATAAAAACTAGCACATTTCGCAAATTAGTACAGTTACGATCAGCGATATGTTGCGTTCGTGGTAAATATTATTATAGTCATAGTAGTATAGCAACCAATATCTATAGATAACTAATTTCTGTAGGTACCTCATCAATTTTATAAGCTCCAAAATCGTCTTTTGAAATTGCAATGTTGAATGTGTAATTATCTATGAAATGCAAATGACTACAGGTAATATATTATTTGCCACATATTTTCTGGACAAGGGCTGAACTATGGGAGAATAGAGAAGTTTGTTTTTCTAGCGATGAGATGAGATGGGTTATGCAATCTTCAGTTAGCAATTGCAAGTTAAATTAAGTAAATGCAAATCAATGTGAGTGCTGTGCAGTGGCAAGTAAAGAAACAATGAAATAAAATTGTGACTGGACAAAATAGACAGGTTTGCTTTAAAATGAATTTAATTGCCCTTGAGAGTCAATTTGGGCAGAGTAACGTTCAGTTCAAAAAAGGCACAAGCACTGAATACATTATATGATTACCTTCTATTTATAACAAATTACGGAGGCGTTTTTCAGGCAAGCTTCTAACAATTGACGAATCAGGAAAAAGGTTCATGACACTTAGACAAAGATACACAAGGTTCTAGAACATTCTTGAATACATTAAAATAAACAATTACATAAATTATAGCTCAACATGAATAGCTAATTAACAGATAAGATGAACCAAAAACCTGAGATAACAAATACACATCACATCATTTTTTAGTTGCATATAATTTAAGATAACAGATATTACAATGAACTTAAGATTAACCTCATTGTCATACTATTATGATAAGTCATGAATAGTAACATAAACCAATTAACAAGTAAAATAATTAAAACACATAACATAGATACAAAAGTCACATCACTCAGTTGTCTTGCTTGTAGATATCCGCTGCCACCAGTATACAAATACACTATGTCACCAGATCTAAATTGCATTTGCGTGGTGCCACTCGGCTATACATACATAACTGCCACCAGTACATGAAATGCATTTAACTCATATATTAACTTAATTGTACAATTCTATTGCTATTATTCAACTCCCATCCATTTCATTTGGTGGAATCGTGGCAATTCAAAAAGTCAAGATCAAACACAAATTCTTATAGATAAGCTGCTACTATTGTCTCCACCGTCCTTAGCATTTCAAAGCCGAGATTTTTAATTATGTCATTAGGTCAATGCCATTACCTATGTTATTTATTATGTTTCCCCCTCGTCCGTTTTTATTATTCCTCCTCTTGCATTAAATTATCTTGCAGTTACTTGCTCATGCTTGCTAAATTCAAAATACCAAATCAGCAATATTTTAGGTATACAGGGGGCTTGAAAAAAGCAGCAAAATTTAAAAATATTAATTGCCAATGAGAATGAAGAAATTCAACTAAAGCACATGCCCCTAATCCCACGGAAGGAGAAAAGGCTGAAAATATGTGCTGAAGCAATGATATTTTTAACAAACGGTAGAACATTTTTTATAGCATAATATCAAAAAAATCAGAAAGTAAAATAAATCAGTTGACTTTATGATTGTTGCGCAGTTTAATATCGTTTTTAGAACAGCATAGTGACTTTATTTGATCATTATGTTTACACAACTTTGCCAGACTTATAACTATGAAAGATTAATGAGACAATATTTCATTGGATAATCATCGCCATTAACCTACACCAAATTGAAAGATGAATAAAATAATAATGAAGCGTTGACTATAGTACCTATGCACTATTTTTCCCACAATATACCTTACATATCAGTGTTATATATTAGCTAATGATTATTATTAGAACTGTCGGTGGCAATTTAAGATCTGACCTCTAGGGTTGCACAACCAGAACTAAATCCCATGTGGAACCGATGGTAGATTCGGGTGAAAAGCATTTACAGGTTCCCTTTTGTCTGTATCCGAAACCTTGGTATGTTCCAAATTCATGGGATCATTTTAAAAATTAATGGGAGCAACAATGCATTCCGTAGTTGAAATTGTTTACGGTGACGTTTTTGTTTCATTCCAGTGGATTAAACTGCACGTTTTTTCTTTGCAGTTAGATCTTTTTTTGAATTGAGTGCATTTTCTGCGTAAACATAACCAGGACATACGAAGCTTAAGTCGAAGGTACCTGAATGTGCTTGCTGATTTTGTAAAAAGTGAGCAAAGGCAGATAAGATAAGCTTCATTGGAAAGTGACACATGTGCCGAAAGCAGTTCAAGGCAGAATAGAATGAATGGGCCAAGAAGAAGACAGCCACATAAAATAAAAATCGTGTGGATTTTCATGTTGAAACCGATAGCCACAGGCTGCTTCTCGTCGTGTTCTGATTTTGAATTGGCTTGTTTGTCTTGGAGATAGTCAAAGAAAAATTCGTGCTCCCTCCAACGATGTAAAAGCCCCTTCTCCATCATCCGCTGGAAATACGCCAAGAAAGTGTGACGATAGCAATAATAAAATTCATAACCCAATGGCAATGTGACTGCCACTTCTCTAGTGGTCATGCAAACTCCACCGAGTGAATAAACTTGTGGTATTATTGGTACGAGATATGGCGCAATGTCTTTTTCAATGAGACCGAATACTTTCATGGTATAATTATTGACGATTTCATATTCTCCATCTGGGCCATTTATTTCCGAATCATAGATGTGAACGCTCGATTCCATTTTATCTAGCAATTTATATTTTTGAAATAGAATTTCGTATGTGTAGTCAGTAGTAGTAGTGCCAGTAGGAAAAGCAGAAAAAATCGTTTCATGCCTTTTAGCCTCTCGCAATAGTTTGTAATTATTTTCATGAAGATCTTGAAAGTTCTGAAATTGTTTTTTGTCTGGCGGGGCAATAATTTCACTGGTGATGTATGTCCCGTACAGAATAGTAATACAGAACCCTGTAACAATGACTACCAAGTAGAGACTCCTTTTCTTATTGAACTGAACTTCTTGGTCAAGAAGAACAGCCACTACAGACATGACAATCCAGTTTAGTTTTCTGTAGGTGGAGGAACCCGCCGTTGCAGCAGCCAGAACCAAAAATGAGAGTGGAAAAAGGGAGATGATCAGGAGCCAGCAAGGCACGTCGAAAGTTCTCTGCACCAAAACTGTCATGGGGACATCGAGGAATTCAGGAGCAGCGACGCAATAATAGGGAATGAAATCTATAGTCGTTTCTGCAAATATCGTAGATATTGAAGCGTCATTATCGTGGGTGCCAAAAAACTCTGACAACATGTTGATCGTACCACAACCAAATGACGATTCGTCTTCGTCAAATGACGAAACGAGCATTGCTTTATCCTTTCCATAGACTGCCGTGAAATTAAATTTATTCGATAGGGATTCAAGAGCCTTGTAGGAACGAGGACATGGCCTAACGTAATTTTTTACCTGTAAATAGACAGGCTCGTTGCATATCGACCATGTTGTCGCATGTGGGAAAGGAAAATATTTATCTAATCCTGTGATGACCATCCCGTGGAGATGTCCATTTAAGGAATACCACACTCCTTCCCAATCATCTTCCTCCATTAGTTTTCTATCCATTAGGGACTCCAAAGTCAGTGGCCACTCTTTGTAAACGCGTCCAGTGTAAACTGAATGATGAGTTTTATCATGGACGATCAGAATGAACATAGGACTCACCAATTCAACACTGAGAAATCTTAGCCAGTGTCGATTCCCCATTTCTGGCACGTTTTGGTCATAAACAAGAATGAATGCAGAAGAGGGACGATTTAATTCTTTAGCAAACATGTTTTTGAGGTACGAATAAGAAGTCGACGGCTTTTGATCCATGAGAATGTTGAGGGAGCAGAAATTCCTTGTCAACCCAAGGCGATCTGCTACATCATACGAAATTGGGTTGTAGTCTGGAGTGGCCACCCTCCATGGCTGACCATTTTGATTGTAGGCCAAGAAGTCGGAGATCCAAACGGAATTCTTTGAACTAACGAGATTGAAGTCACAATTTCTATAGGAAGACAAATTTGGAATGCACTGTGCTTTTTTGACGCTAAAATGAAAAAAGAAAAAAACTGCAAGGCAATTGAAAAACATTTTGAATTTTTTCCCACAAGTGCAAAGCTACCAAGTGACGGCCGAATTAAAATGAAAAGATGTCATTGCCACTGAGATATAACACCTGATCGATTATAATGTCCACGTAGCTTAGTCAAGTTGTTAGCAACCAGCACAAATCAAAATAATTCCACGAAGGCGAATTGAGCATGGAATCTTACACTTCGGTTGTTCAGTTTAGCCGGTAACGTAGTATATTATAATGTTATTGGTAGGTATATATCATAAGGCCTAGACATTTTAATAGAATTTAAATCAATTTGAGTCATCGTGTACAGATAGTAATGACTTGACCTCATATCTATTAAGGTATGCCAAGTAGATTTCTTTGAGTGGCTACAAGACAATTAACCACTTTGAAAATTAGAATTCCATTCCAATTATTTAGTTAAGGAAGTCAGGAAGTGGCATATAGTAGAATGATATTATACTAGCATAGAATTTGTAATAGAAACCCATGTTCCAAAAGAATACTCACTTTAACATTTTATCTTATTTATTTATTAACATTCTTCACAAAGTTATTGTCGGCAAAAAATTACATATTTGGTGTTAACATTTTAAGAGAATTATTATTGTATTCAATTTTATCCTCAATTCTCACTTTTCCATAAAATTATTATCATTCATATTTAGAGAAGTGTAAACAATTTCATTCGAGGAACCTAATCCTATGGTTTAACATCAGCAACTTTTTAATTTACGATGTGAGTTAATGCAGCAACAGTTTGCTGCACTCTGTATTATAATAAATGATATGCAATGTTGTTACAGCCAATTCAGTTGTAAGCTTCAAGACTGTAACTACGCTAGCACACAATAGCAGGCTCGAGATATCGACTACACTTGTAGCCTACGCTTAC
>JABASI010004223.1:0-14507 GCA_019776505.1 Tomocerus nigrus | reverse complement strand
TGTACTGTCAAGTTTCAACTACTTATTGTCTTGTGGTTTTGCGGATCAAAATTTAGTAATTTCAAAAGGAAGGCATAGGGTTCAACTCTTCCGTGCGATGTTCGAATGTTTTCAAATAAAAGAATTTCACTGTTTTGTTAATAAGGCAAGTAAATAAGACTTGGACTTGACTCAGCTGTCAGCCTGTATTTTGATACAGCCTGCACTGCTAATACAGATTGGAGACAAAACTGTCGTCTCCAGTCGAAAAGAAGTGTTTAATTGTTAATTTGAAAACACATCTGACACCTGATGGAGTTACCTAAGTATTTTGATCCTTGGTATAACAATCGCAATTCTAGATGGTATATTTTTATACAATTATATTATAATTATCCAACGATCAACGATATAAATTAGATTAGGTATATACATACAACTAATGATGAATGAGTGACTAAATTAATTTTATTTAAATGTCCATTTTATTTAAATGTCATTTGTTAGCCCTAGAAAGAAGATACTTGTTGTTTTACCAAAGATGAAACATCTATGTAGGTAACTCCATCATCTATCAGTTATGTTTTCAAATTAAAACACTTTTTTTCGACTGGAAACAAAATGCGACAGTTTTGTCTCCCACCTGTATTAGCAGTGCATTCTGTGTACAAAGCTGGAGCCGAATCGTATTTACTAGTCAATCGCAGGTCGAGTCAGCTGCCGAGGAATTCTTATAAAATGAAAGTTTTTCGCTGTCGTGATTAATAAAAAGTCCCTTGTGTCGCGCAATATATTCTCTCAGTCATATAGCCCCAAAATATTACTTTCTAACTCTGAGTAGTCCTTAATGTTGATGAACAAAAGTCAAAGTCCGTAACAAATAGTAAATAAAGGAGAGAATGCAACAGTGTACTATGTTTAAAATCAATATAATACTGACACCGGATCCTAATCCTGACTGACTACTGTCTGTAAATCGTTAAAAACACGAAATTACATCAATGTATCTACAAAACTGTTAAGCCAAGATTGTAATGACTAATAGGAAATTAAGATAGATTACCACAATAACAACAGTAAATGTAATTCTTACCAGAATTTGACTAATTAATGCTGTCCTAAAACAGTGTGGATTCTTAAATGTATAGTTAGTAAGGAATTGGCAAATATAATCTTGTAATAATCACCTTATCACATCTTCAACAGGAATGAATCGATTCTGCCGCTCTTATATAATAATCTGCGATGCCTGGAAATAATACAACTAAACTCGTTACATTTTGGCCACAAATATTTCTCACCATGAACATCATGAAATTCCAGATTTTCTAATTGCGCAAAAGTTAAATGCTGGTTAGATTTTTAAACATTGCATTTTCAAATTTTATTTATTAGAATGTAAACCAATTAACATAATAGTAAGTGCAGATACCTGGATATAAAGTGTCTAAGGAGACATAAGAACAAAAATCTCAGAGTCAATTGCTGACTCCTATTGTCATTCACTCTGACTTAATAATAATAACCCAGTTCTAATATTAATAACCCAAAAATTCATAACAATTCCCATTAAGGATACAAAGTGAAGTATTATTTTTGTTTTATTGATAACACTATCAATGGCACCTATTATAAATTTATTTAAAGTAATTAATTTGAGAGTGTCCTTTTCTAGAACGAAGTAAGAGAATGGACACCTAAACACAAATTACACCAGGGAATTCATCACAAATTCAATAATAAGTACCATTGGCTACTTTTACAATTTTTATAAATTATAATAATACAATAATTTTTTTGAGACGGGATAGCAATAACACACATATTATTTCATACGTACTTACTTTTCCAGTGGGCAGATAATTAACAAAAATGATGAAACTCTGTTACTAAAGTTATGTTACTGTATTTAGTTCTGTTTCAGAAACAATATCGCCGAAATAAATTATTATAACTATAAGTACATAAATCTGAAATATATTTTCATGATTTTCTTATCTCTTCTTTTTACCTGCTACCATACCAAAAATTGTAACCTCTGAAACCACAAAGAACTATAATTGACTACTATGGTAAGACACCAACTACAAACTACTACATGCAGTATTACTGGTACAATTTTAAAGAGAATTTATGGTTGAACTACTTTAAGTAACAATAAGAATGGTGTGGCGCGGTTAAATGCAAAAACAGTTGTTTAATATTTTTACGTTCCATTTGCGAATGAAGGAGTCAGTCATAGTTAGTTTGAGTGTACAAACGTTAACTTGTCTAAACTACATCGAAAACAAAAAAAATATTTGTCTCATTCAACGAGATTAGCTATATCTAATTAAGTCACATTGTGTTCTAATAATATCCATTCTGTTCCCGAATACTATATTAGAGTATCTATCAAGGGAGTGACGGAGAATTGTTACGTTTTAGAAATCTACTATCCTAAGTAAGAAATATGAATCCAATTATATTAGAGAAAAAAATCTATAAAATAAAAACTACTGAAAAGAAAAGTTGATAGCCCATCAGTACGTCCATTTTTCGTTTACAGATTTGTTTTTCCTTAGCGCATGTAAGGAGATGAGGAGTTGCTCATTAATCCAGTGGGGTTTTGCAATTGATTCTGATAGCTGAGACTGTGAAAATTATTCCCATGATTTTGATTGCCACGCCCATAAGCTAATCCCTGGTAATACGGTGGCTGCCAATGAATCTGCTGCTGAACATTACGACCTGATTGCCCAGATCCATTACGATGATGACCCAAAATTGAAGGAATAAATGAGCCCGGAGTGCTTTGTGGCTTCGCAGAGTTACGCATGATGTACTGGTGAGTACGCGAAGTTTCGAAGCTATGCTGATACTGGAAGCATGTCTTGCAATAATAGCGGAAACAACTGAAATCCCGACAAAAATATGGACCTTGTTGCAAATTACATACTGAACAAGTTGCATCTTCCAAGTAAGGGTCCACCTGAATAGTCTTGGTAAATTTTTGAGTGACCTTGACATCCACAAATCGAGCTGTTATGGCTTTTAAGTACGACTTTGCATTATTGAATGCAACTCTTCCCGATCCAATCGGATATCTGTGGCGATCTGTGTCAATTCCTGATGAACAGAATATCATTTTAGTTTAGATCATTTAAGTTCACATGAGAAAATAAATTTTGCGTGGGTAAGAGCCATAAGTAGGTCAAATGATAATCTGTATTAGTATTTACCAGCATAGATAACTCCTCCAAAAAGTTGGTCCATGATCATTGCTAAGCCATGAGCATTTATCATTCCATGAAGCGCACCAACAAAAACGGTTTTGTGGGAGTCCAATTTCGGGGTGGGGCTCATATTGAAATTAGTGTCCCATTGTGACCAAGGAATGATCTGCGCATCTTTCGACTTCATTTTCTTTGAAGATACTTTGTGGTACCAGCAGCCACCATCCACGAAGGAGAACGAACAGTGCTTAAGCAGCAATCGCAGCTGAAATAAATCATCATAATAATTAACCTACAATTGCTTGTTATGGTAGACAAAGTTTATTAATAATATCCCTTCAATAACTTTCTATACTTTCTACGTTTCGCAATATTTGACGGTAATTATATTGAAATTAACTTCTCGAACAGGGAAAATTTATTTTCCCTCTCCGCAGAAACAACTCATCATATAGCAAACACTGAGACCTACAACAAAAAATTGAGATCATTTGACATACCTGCTTCTCGCTCTCGAACACCATGTAGGCATATCCTTTCGACTGGGACAAATGTCCGTCTTTGATTGGCCACTCCACCTTTACAGGATTGAACAGTTTGAATGCATGAAAGAGGTTGCTTTCTGTAATATCCCAAGGAAGTCCTCCAAGAAAAACCTTTCAGAATTAATACAATGATTTTTGGAATTAATAATAAAGTCCCATGCCAATAATGGATGCAGTACATATACCTTGCAAGAATAAAGAGCATTCTCGTGATTTCTAAGTGGCAACTTTCCATTCCACACAGTCAGATTCTGAGAACTGTCAAATGACTCTACAAATACAAATAATATATCTTATTTACAATATCTTAAACACCTGGCCCAAATGATTATATTTTGGTAAAAATCGTACACAAACATCAACGTGCATTTGAAAGCCCATTATCATATCATACCACCAATGGCAACATAAATGAAAAATACAAATAAATATCTGATTTAATTGTGATAAGCAGTAACCCCGAAGAATTTGCATGACTTCTGTAAATACACATGTATATGTAGCATGAATTTCCTTGTTGCCTATCTCATTTGTTCAAAACCGTCACCGACATTATCTATCTATGCAAGTATCTAGTACCTAGTACCTACATCTCTTGAGAAAAGACTATCATATCAGTAGCAGACTAGCAGATCAAACAAAAATACAACAAAAACAGGAAGCAAGTCAAGGAATCACTATCCGTTATAATTGCATACGCGTACATGTACACATTAACAATATACCTGTATACGTCATGCATATTAATATTAATCCGCTAGATAATGGAACATGGTAATAATGGATCAATTGAGTTGAACTACTGATACATTACACTTTCAGTTTCTTTAACCTGAGAGTTTTCTTCTTCTGAAAAACAGTATAGTGCGTTAGACCGATAAAATCAACAAAACAGATTATGATAATCGTGCACTAGTATAAATCGTGTTGAAAGTATAAATACGGCCGGGAATAAGAAGGCATTTAAAATGAACTTACCGACATTGTCAATTTGATATCTAGAATTCCTTTCATAACTCATGTCATTGTATCCACTCCCACTCTCTTGCCAATGTGAGGGAGAATCTCTTGCAAAAGGATTCAAAGACGAAGACAGGTGTGTCAAAACCTTTTGTTTCTCTTTATTGAGTAGCACAGTTATGCAGTCCTTCTGGTACGGATCTGATATGATGTGAATTCCTTCTTGCAAATCATTTAAATCCTAAAGTATACAAAATATTTTAGGGGACATATTTTTGACGATTTCCACTTTTGAACTAAAATGATCATAAAATAATATATCATAAAATAATATATCATAAAATAATATATCATAAAATAGTAGATCATAAAATAATAAATCATAACATAATAGACCATAAAATAATATATCCTAAAACAGTAAAATAAAATAAATATGTTATGTACCGATAACAAGCTTATTAGTTGCTTATGATTTGTGGGAAGAACCGATGGCAAATTTGCAACTGTTCTCAAATAGTTGAGAATAGTTGGACTGAGTTGAGTTTGAGAATTCCACCAGTTTTCCTCTTCCTCCTCCGGTTGACTCTGGATAGTGTATGATGGACTCTCTCCATTCAAATTCAAGCAATTCTATTTAAAATTCATCATGGAAAGACAATTAATTCATTAATTTTTCTTCAGAAGATTTATTTACCTAGATAAATGGAACAAAAACGTACCAACAGATTGGTGAAATCGGTTTGCTGGCTGGTGGGGGAAGATTCATTGACCATTGAATCGTTCAGCTCCGGATCTACTCTGAAGCTTTCTTCAGACTCATTAAACCTAGAGTTGATCAAACTTGAGATGTCGTTTGGCGTGGGTAAGGAGAATTCATTTTTATTTCGAACCGGAAATGCGCTGCCATTTTCAATTATCCTGTTCTGAAAGAACTGGGTCAATGAACTGTCGCTGCTGACATCCAAAGCCGGAGCCGATGGTATTGGAGGAGTATTGATATCCCTGAAATGGTAAAATATTAACAAAAATTTAACTCGGTTAGTTATTCGTATCTTCAATGGCTTCCTATTTCTAACATACCTAGATAAATAGTTATATAATAATAATTCTGTTCCACTTAATAACTTATAACAGGAGGAGAAATACTATTATCAAAGTACCCCTGTTCATGGATGCTCCTTAGAATATGGGAGAAAGATCCCTCCGACAACAAAGAAGAGTTCGATGAGCTAGAAAGAGTTCGCCCGGTGACGAGGCCCTGGGCACCAAATCCAAAAATATCAAACCCATTATTTTGAGGTTCTTCTGGTTCGACTGGCTTGAAATGAGTTCTCCCTGGACTAAACGGTGAGCCAATTGGCTAAAAATAAAGTACAGCATAATTAGGTAGAGGTCATAAATTAAATATTTAGTTCAACTACTGTTTGGAAAAATTATTTTTTACATTACATTAGAGGTTCAACTGATAAATGTTATTTTATAGCTTACTGAAGTTTGACCGTCGGGTTGAAAATTTTGGAACAATGGAGAACTTCTTGCATTCGGGCTCGACATTGCAATATTCTAAAAATTACAAACTAACCTTATAACTCCTTCTTAAAAGTATTTAAAACAAAATGGTACTAAAACAAATTAAAATCATTCCGAATTCCGAAAACGGTTAAAAATTCTCAAAATAATGAATCGTCTAAAAGTTGATGGGCGTTTTCCCTAATGGAATATTTAAACACTACAAAGTTGGTCGGTCTACGACTAAGAGTTGAGTGTCCGAATGGCGGCGGAAGCAAGCGTCTTTTATGCAGGTTTATTATAATTAGAGATAAGGAATTTCATGATATTTCGGAAGCCAAATCAAGTACCTCGTCGTGGACATATTCCTTTTCAATACGTGCATTTACCAATAGCAATTATATATTCTTAAAGATTGAGTTTGAATAATATCTTGTTGGCAAGGTGAACGGAGGGTAGAGAGAGACGAGGATTGGTTTTCCTGATTACGATTCCCAAAGGTATAAAATTTGTTTAGATGTAAGAAGATAAGAAAACCATTGATGTTTCTACTGATAATGGAATTATCGTTAAGGTGAGGTAGTGCAGCTCTTTCCGAATGAATGTTCCCTTCATGTGTACATTGGAAGCTTCCCTATATTTACATGTTATCAGCGGAAAAGTAGTTGTGCACAGGGTCATGAAAAATATATTCTAAATATTATTATGTTCTTATGCTACGCTGTATAAATGGCAGCGTGGAACATGATCTCTCTGGTTCTTGATTATGAATACGTCTGAGTATGAAATATTTTTATTAAAAGTTTTGCTTTAACGTAGGTCTGTACGTGTATGCAATGGGTATGAAAATATTACAAATAGCACATTTCAAAAGAATAGAATGTTCTGTTTTTCTGTTTTGCCCTCGAAAGATTTGAAACGAATTTGAATTGAACTTATTTGATTATTTACGGTCAATTTACACAGGAATTTTAACGAGAAATTCTGCCTAAATCGTTTACTCAATTCGTTGGTCTTTACAGGTCAATAATTTCTTTGGGACTTAAAAATGCTAATCTTCCTATTTAAATTACCTAAATATTTTACAAAGGGAATTACTAACAGACAACCCTCACCCTGTACATCGTGGTTATTTATCAGAAGAACATGATTTAATTTGAATGGCGACTTACTGCCAGAAACTACGGAATATGAGCAGATGGGCAAAAAAATATTTATCAGGAATTACGGAATGCTGAATAATACTTACAGATTGGTGATCGATTTGAAAATCCTGAAACAGTGAAGAATTCCTTGGGCTAAGAGTAGAAATAGCAACATTTTGGGCAGACAACATGACGAATTGGGAACTAAATAATTTTTTGCTTCCAAGGATTAACTGACCACAGATCTCTAGCAAATATCTCCTCCTTTTCTGCTTAATAGTTTTAAGAAACAATTTACATTTATTGTTAACTGTTACAAAATGGTCTCCATGAAGTCCGTAATAAAATATGGATGCTTCTTAAAACTAAAAGACAGGTCCCCTGGTACACTTTTCTGCTACTGCCTATTCAATGGCCGAAACCAAAGTGTAAAAAAATATTAGGAACAAGTGTCTTTATGTTCTTCATTCAGAAATATTCATTATCATAATCATTTGAAGGGAGTATGCAATGAGGAAAACTGTCGTATATAAACATGTTTAAAAACTCCTGTCGATAACAGGGTTATACAAATCAAAATGACAGCCTATGTAGGTACTGCTCAATCCTCATTAGCTACACAAAACAGATAAGCACCTTCATTGTATTTCATTTGGACTTGGACGGTCGAAGGATAAGTTTTCCTTAGATTAATTAGGCGTATTTTCTAAGGAACATACATTACACATTTACATGTTAATTGCATATTTATTTGTTATCTACCTGTATACTTATCCATCACAAAGTTCGTATATGGCATATATTACGTATCTTATTTGTAATCAATAATTCCAGACATTATTACATATGAAAAAACTTTATACTGACGCCTTAACTGAACCTTGTATAAATATTTCTGTATTCCTCTATTTATCTTTATATTTATTTAACGAAAATTTTCCCGGAGCACTTCCAAGCATACCTGCGCTTTACTTAAGACCAAATTTAAATGCACGTGTTAACTGCTTAAATGAGATAAATCGTACAATTGAGGTAAATTATGTATGTAGGGAAAAATGATGAATGATTAAATTTTATAATACTCTTTAGGCCTATTTTTTTTAAAGGATGGTCTGAAAAGCATGATATATTTAATGTAAAACTATTCTATGTCTCCTTCATGATCGGAGGATGATGTAGTTATGTTTGTTTTATCACTCTCGCCGGAAGAAGATGATTCATCAAGTAAAGGAAAATCAGGTAATCCCGGTCTATAGCGGACGACGTATCTAGGATCGAATTCTTCTTCGTTTTCCGAATTTCTAGATCTTTCATCTAAATTGAACAGAGTTTAAATGCTTTACATCATAATCCTATGCATTATTATACCTATACCTGTGAGGCAAAAAGTGAGGCAATTCGGTAGCCATAATACCTTCATCCACGTTGTTTAAACCAAACGCTAATGCCGAGGCAGTTGCAGGCGTTGAAGTAAGTCGAGGCCCAGTAGTTTTCGCTAAACATTAAAATTGTATTAATTAATTCATAAACACTAGGTACCTCCTAATCCTGTTTTACATATTCAAATAAAATTAAAAGTTACCGACATGACCTCTTGCATTAACAATAACACACTTACCAGCTAAAAACTTCTGGACAGAGCTTTGGTACCAACTAGCTGTTGGTTTTTGGTAGCAACTGCTGGACTCAGGGGTCTTAGAAAAACTTTTGCTGCTTTCAGCTCTAGGTTCCATTCGATCGTCAGATTCATTTTGGCGAGTTTTGGTAGAGATAGGAACAGGTCTTTTTTGAAACATAGGCTCTTCATCATCAGTCTCATCATCGGAAGGCAAGACTTCTTCCTCGCTAGAATCTGAATTGAATACGCGATACAAATAAATATATATACCTACACACAAATACAGTAAGATAGTTTATCTATGTAAATAGGGAACTAAGATTACTCTCATTGGCGTCTTCCACCATTTTTTCCACAACATATCTAAGCATCGTGTTACTGAAGGCATCGTCCCTTCGTAGACTTAAAGCTTTATGAAAAGATTCAACGGCTGCTTCCGCACGACCAGACACAGCTTGCACTAATCCAATGGCAGCGTATGTTGACGCATTATTCGGACACAGGACAAGAGCCTAATTAGCAGGTTCGGCAATTAGACAACACATACTGCATAAGGTACACATATTATTTGATGAGGATATATGCAATTACACTACCTTCTGATGATACTGATAAGCCTCATCATACCGATGTATTTTTCGACAACAGTGACCTAAATTATTATACAAAGACTCCCACTTTTTAAGACAACTTGTAGGTTTTTGTCTTTCAATAATTGAAACTGTTTCCAAGAACAGGTACAATGCATCATGATACCTGTAAAAAATTTCAATACGACTTTTAGTTTCCGGACACAAACTAAAAATGTTTTGCTAAATCGGCAGTTACATTAAGATAGATGCAACAATAAAGACAATGATAAAGAGTATTAATTACTTCTTTTCGTAGAACTTGACAACGCCCATTTCGTGTATTATAAATGGATCCCTTGGAGCAAGTAATTTGGCTTCCTCCAAAAATTTAAGAGCAAGTTGAGGGTTGTTGCTTAAACCGCATTCCAAGCCGACGTGTAACATCGGAAGATGACAACTACAACAAACAGTATAAACATTGCATTAACCAACTGGTATTTTCCACCCTTTAGTTATAAAAAAATTGATTCGAATTGATTATCTACTTTGGTGCAGAGTTAAAGTCAAAAAGATGATCATTCAGGAATTGACTCTACAAAATTTTGAAGTTCTGTATAAACGACATTTCTCAAAGCATATAAAAAGCGACTTAATAGACTAATTTTTTCACTTAATTAATTCACTTTTTTCTTAGACCAAATCAAAGATGATTAATTATTTTGTGAAAATCGATATAAATGTTTTGAAATTAGACATAACTAATTTGATGGCTAATATTGTACTGCTGATGTGAGAAAATTTGACAGCTAATGAAACTTTTACTAGCAAATTAATAAAGAATCGAAAAATCTATATAGATATTAATTACCCTTTCATCAGTTGCGTTGCCTTAAAGTACGCTGCCATAGCTTGATCGTGTTCGCTCTCCGTTGCAAATGAATGGCCAAAAAGCAACCAAGCAGGGCCATAAACCGGGTCAATTGAAAGAGACTTATTCAAATTTCTTCTGGCACTTTCATGTTTACCTGTGGGTTGGAGTTACAGAATAATAACACAATGATAAGAAGGGGATATAAAAAGAAATGTTCTTGCTTCTTGCCAATTCACCTATAAGGAAGTAGTAAGCTCCTACGCTGTACCATGACAAAGCGGATTCTGACATCACTTCAATCAGCTTATGGGCTGTTTTGAACAACTCTGGCAAAACGAATCATTATATTTAGTAAAATTGTTGACTACAATGAATATGTTCAATTTGTATTAAAGAATAATCCAATCTTACCGGTAGCTTTCTTTAATTCAACTTGGCAGGCGATTAAAACTGGCAAGCACAATGTATGATACGGATCTTCGGCAATTACCCTTCAAAGAGAGCAAAAGGAACACAAAAGTAAAAAATTAGATATTGAATTGTGTGAAACATTTTGTAAGGAAGATATATAATAGCCAAAAAAGTAAATAATGAGGTTTTAAACTCCATCAACTTACTGAGAGGCCACTTGATATGCCTTTTGAAAGTCGCAATTATAAAAATGACGTTCCGCATCACCAGTGAGTACATCTAAATTTTTTCTCATTGATGGGAAAGGTGAAATTTCAGGTAGCTCTCCACATGTGGGATATTTTTTGACTTGACTCGTGTAAAGGTACTTTACGAACTCAGCGTCGTTATTCAAACAGGATTGAGTAAATGGCAGACTTTGAAGCAGCTCCACTTCTGTAAAATTTCAATACAATTTCCAACTATTTATTAAAACTGAATTCAAAAGTATTTTTCAAAACGAAGCTTCAACTGGTTACTGACATAATTTTATGCACATGCATTTCGCCGTAAGACTACTTTTTCAATTACAATTCACCTTCTGCACGCGACAGCATCTGGTGCTGTGTAAGAAGTTGGAAAGCTTCATGGCAATAAATATCTTGTTGTAAGGCTTCCTTATAATTTTCCGTTGCCAATATTCTATTCATTAATGCTTCGTGTATTTTTCCTCTAAGGAGATATATCTGGCCTACAATCTGAAAATGAAGGATGATAATGATTCGAAATATATACTGCTGATGGTCAATGGTTATTTGCATTTTTTAAACAAAATTGTGCATACTGTCTTTTGAGGATCCGAAGGCTCCCATTTGCTTTCTCGAACTTTTTGTCCAGGTTGAACATTCCTATTGTCAAGGTCTAAAATATCCAAAGCTTTGTGGAATTCTCTGGCCATATATAAACACTTGGCAGTAAGGCAGCGGAAGTACAGATTGCTCTATCAGGAGATTCAAAATTGATTTTATTGGTTACAATCGAAATAAAAACTTTTCACTCAAAATTAGGTAAAGTTAAAATTCACTTACCCTTTCATATTTATGAAACTGAAGATAATTAGCAGCTCGGTGATACTGACCACAAAGAAACATACATTTTGCTAGAGTATACACGTCTTGCTGAGATCCAGATGATAATGAAACTACTTTTTCAGCCCAATAAGCAGCAGATTCGTAATCCAGCTGAAAGATATTAACACATAATTTACATATTAATTTCAATTCTTACTTTCTTTCCTTAATTAGCAATTATATAATCTACATTTATATACATATTTACAAACTCAAAACAAATATTTTATTATTATAGATTAGTTAGATACTTACTCTTTCAATGTAATTTTTAATCATCGCTCGGTAGTAATCTATGTTCTTGCAGCATTTTGCAGGAACCGACGACAAGGACAGCTGAGGAAGGGGTCCAGGTGACGGAAATACTATGTCAGACATATTAGGGTGCTTCCCTTGACCGTGACTGCTACTTCCAGTAGCCATCCGGCGTTTGAGTCCTTGTGACTTATCCTGTAAATAAAAGTATTTCGGAAATTAATACTGGGAGACCGACACCAACAACCAACTAAACACCAGCCGATTTAAGCCACAGAAATTGGAACATAAATTTCCCAATTTCCGGCTGGACCATGTGTCATTAGTCATTGGAGGCCTACACTAGGAGAAAATATTCTGAATATGCATAAAATAATAATGAATGATGAAGATCATCATTGTAATTGAATGTGCTCTGGAACTGAATGGCAATAATACTTGTGATTTTTCATGTTGATAATACATGTGATAAATGAATTGTAATTCTCTTTTTGTGTGATATTATGTCACAAAATAAAGTGATATTGACAGACAGTGGGCCTCTGAAAGAGATAACTGTCAATCTTAAATAGTAATAATAATAATAACAATAATCTTTAACAACTGCCAAATTACAATTTAAACAAAATCTATCAAATATTTAATATTATTATACTAATCACTAACTAGATTAATATATACGATTACAATATCTATTTGAATTAGAATTAAATATTACAGATAGAATACCTAGTTAGATTTGAATACCTACCACCAGTGATGGGCAAATGGGACTAGTCTGAACCCAGATGACTTATGCAAGACTAGTCTGTGCTCGTCTTTGCAATGTTGGTCTTCTGAGATGACTTTGTAACGAGTCACGTGATTGAAAGGACTTTATAAGGAGTCTCGTGACCGGGACGACTTGTCAGATGACTTAATAAAGTATTCAATTTAGGGATGACTTTTGGGATGACTTAATAAAGGGCCACGTGATTAGGATGACTTTGAGATAACTATTGTGGTATCGGCACATGACCATCGGGTGATTATTTTGGTAAGGTGACGTGGTTTTGGTGACTTTAAAATGACTTCTGAGATGACTTTATAGAGTACTATATTTTGGGATGACATGACTTTATAGAGGACAATATTTTTGGGACGACTTATTAGATAGAGAGTCATGCGACTCGGGTAACTTCGGAGATGACCATTTAAAAGGTCATGTAATTGATATGGCTTTTGAGGTGATTTCTTACAGAGTCACTTGATTGAAACTAGTATTTCCCACATCAAAAGAACTGGATAAAAACACCTAGGTTAATAACACATCGGTCAAAACACCTCGGTTAATAACACCTTGGAGCAAAAAGACCTCAACCAAAAAGACCTCATGAGTCAAAAAACCAAGGTCAAAATTAAATCCGACAAATACACTTTCGTGTTGAATACAATTCACTGTCATTTCAATATATGTCGGTAAAGTAACCTAGCCTAACCTAATCAAACTTAGGTGTTTTTGTCCAGTTCTTTGACGGGCTACTCTGTTCTGTACGCCGTAACGAGCGTACCATACCTGCCGGGAATTCTTCGTTTCTGAAATAGCATGGGCGACTACCCTATTTTTATTTAGCGATGGGATGTTCGAAAACATTTATCTATAGCGTTCATGAAGTTTATGGAGTTTATGTTATCTTTTATAATAGTTACAAAGTAATTTGTAAATATTTTAACTGTGAAATATTGTATGTTTTGTAATTTATAGTAACTTACTGATAAAATTTATTGTGGCGAAACTTTAATTGTCGCCACAGCTTAAAACGCCATAATTCCAATAAATAAATCAGTTGGTGACCAGGCAGTATATAGTCAGCAACAATCATATTCAAAATCAACCCGGATTCAAACTTAAACCTGAATCTACAACCACTTTTAAAATTGTGGAATATTATCCAGCCAAGCAAATAACTTCTTGACAAAAGAATGCTATGAAATTTTCGCTTGCTCGTCCCTTAGCTGGGTTGCTCAGGAACAGATTGACATCAAGCGTTTTATTTGTTCGTTTCACTCTTGATCTTAACGAAGAAACCCTTGGAAATGAGTTAAATGTATAGGAACTTTCAGAGTCAATTAAATTCAATTAAAACTCGTCGTAATTAAACATCAAACATCGGTTTAATTTAATTTTCTGTTGTCTATCTAATGGTAGCCCTTCTGCTTCTTAGAAGTCGTAGTATAGTAGTAGTTTGACTTTATTAGTCTACTGACCTTACAATTAAGGTTTGCCTACAGACACAGTAATAAGTTCTAAAGTATTTTTTAAACAATATCATCGT
>JABASI010004222.1:0-14508 GCA_019776505.1 Tomocerus nigrus | reverse complement strand
CTGCTTTGCTACTGTGTAGACAGGCTCATTGCTGGGAGTGTCTCCTTTTCCCTTCAGCATTTTTTTCCAAACAATTAAACAATCCCAAATTAAAATTTAAATATGATTTCATGACAAAAGAAATTGAGACATGGGGGAAGTGGACAATGAAGTTTCCAAAAAGAACATTATTTTCAGGAATCCCATATCCTGCCTCCTTTTCCTTCTTGGAATCCCGTACGTGCTTATCCTTTACTCACTTTAATGTCTGTAGACTGTTAACGTTTTTTTCTTGCTGTTATATGATGTATTTTTAGAGCAACATTAAAAATGAGTGTACCTATTAAATGCCTAACCAAGCAAGTAATATTATTATAATGTGATTTTATTAAAATGTGTATTACCTAAATGAAAGTACCATTTAATATTTTATTGCCTAACCATTTAAATACAATTGTAAGAAAATTGACAGATACGTTTTCTATCGTGATAAGAGTAACACTATGATTGTTATTGGAGTTTAGAAGAAATAATGTTTAATGTGACATTATCAACCATATGTTAAAATTATAGACAGTATTTGGTCTTATTCATGTTATGTAGTAAGGCTAACATTTAAGTAAGTAGAAAGTCAAAAAAAGTTATTTGTGTAGCAGTCACCTGCCAAAAGAGAGCAATGTTGTAATACTAGTGTAAAAGGTAGTATCCGAAGCTATATACGTAAAACAGCACGTACTGCTATAATTATGACTTCTTCTGATGTTTTCCTTTGCTCATTAAGAGCAAAGAGAAAACTTTTCTTTTTCTTTCACCTTTAGGCGATTCTTTGATAATTTTCCTTTCAACACTCAACAGGCTTTTGCGTGCCGAGCATTATAACGATTCAGTTCAGTTCAATAGTTGTGTACATATGTTAACTTTGTCTACTAATGCCAGATTGTACCATTACCTAAAAACACATTATTTGCATTACTGAATTGCCTATAATATAGAGCGTTAAGAGCGTGCAAGGTAAGCACACGCAAATGAGACGAAGTAGTTATAGAAAATAGATAGCAATCTGGCCCTAATGTTTTTCTAACTTTCTCCCACTGAATGAAAGCATTTGTGAAAGTTGTGTTCGATGGGATGGGATATAGTGAAGTTCTGACTGTATAGACGCCTCTGTAAATGTCATTATATTGTGACATCCATTCAAGAGCGATACAATTAAAAATTACTTGTGATTATTTTATGAAATTGATTACGACGAATTTTCTTCCTTTTATCAATGTTGGTCAACGTTGTCAGTTTCTAGGTGCAGGAAGAAAACAAGAGTAACACCAATAGTTGCTTATAAAATTTTTCCATCCAAGCACTTTCTCGATTTGCCATTTACTTCAATCATAAAAATAAAATCTGTAACAGCTGCTGCTAAAGGAGATCTATGCATGTTAAGGTAATTTTAACGTAGCTGTGAAAGTAGAGCTAACAATAAGTAAATAAACTTTTATTTTAGTTTAAGTGCCTAAACACTGTAAAAACATAAAACATTCCACAGTGAAATTGAAATTGAAATATTGCCTTTCACAGGGCTTTTCATAATATAAAAGACTTAAATGACGTTTACACATACGTCAAAAACATCATTGAACACCCACGTTCTTCAATGAAAGTTATGTTTTGTTTGGAGAAATTTGTTTTTAATGGAACATTTGAAAGTGAAAAGAGAATTTTTAAGTATGTTCTATCATGCTGCATGTTTTGCAAAGTTTTTTGAGATATTTGCGTGCAATAAGTTGCACAATAGTACATTTCTATGCACTTTAAATTGTTTTCACTTTCCCCGTTTTCGACTTCTTGCGAAAGTGCTCTCCCCAAGATTATTGTATCATACTGTCATGCAGTTGTAGTCTTGTTTTCCTTATTTTTAACATATATATTGAAGGTTGTTTGCTTTACAGTTCTTGAACGTTAGTTAAATCGAAATAAAGTACACAAATAAATCAATCCTTTTCAGTACCTACGCATGAGGTATTGTTTTTGTTTGCGTCTTTGGGTCCTTATATGTCTTTGTTAAATTGGCATGTTTTCTTTATCGATAATGGGCACTACCTATGTAAGAAATGGACTCGAAAAAGCTGCATGAGAAAACATCATTATGATAGGGAGTATAGATAAAGTAAATGAATGAGAAACAATAATTTTTGTTTGAAGAAAGCTACCTAGTTATGTTGACATTACATAGTTAACTTTAATAACTCCATAGTGTGCAAAGTAAATGTTTATTTTACTCCAAATGTAGTTTTAAAGTTCACAGTCTGAGTATTTCTGTTGACTATCAGTTGATAATGACTAAAAAACTAACTGCAACTGCAAGCCGTAACAGAAAGCTCGTCCAAGTGCAGCGGACCGTGAAGCCAGTTTTGGCAGAAACATTAATAATATGAATATTGTTCCTTTTAGCGTTTTAAGGTACATTAACACAAACAGTTATTGCACGCAGGGCAATTAACACTTGTCACACTAATTTTGGTGTCAACGCTGCCTCCATGATTACCTATAATTTGTAATGGGTGTGTGTATAACTACTCTGTTCTCTATAATCTCTTGTAGAGGTAGATAGGCAATGTTATAGTTTTGGGAATAGGGAAAGACACATTTGATGTAAAACATGAGGGGAGAGTATTTCATGTACATAATTCGTTTGACCTGAACCTGACATATTATTATAACAAACAGGAAATCTATTTTGGGTTCTCTAATTCAATTCCAAACCAATTAAATATATCTCTATAGGCATTTCTCTTAACGCTGATATAAATGAATTGGATAATTGCTTTATACTGCTTTATAATATAGATACATAGGTACGTATAATATAATATGTGTTATAGATTACTTGCTGTCGCCTGTAGTTCTGTTCTGTTCTGTTCTAATCTAATTGTGAGCACATCCTAATTTGCATGTGGAGCAATGGGGAAAAGGGACACTGCTGGAACTGTGACGAGTACAGATGTGTTTTACTTATGTCGGGGACATCGGGGAGATCAATAAGTAATATATTTAAGTTTTACGTGTAGGTATCGGAAGAAGACGATCGTTTCCCTCAAATTTGCGAGCCTTCAAGAACGTCAATAGAAGAACAATGGGAAAAGAATGGAGGGTTTGAACTGACGTCAGTGGAGCAGGAAACATACGAGAAATATTTTTTCGGGACAGAGCATTGGAATTATTTCACGAACGATGAGGATCTAGGTCCTGTTATTCTCTCTTTGAAGCAGGAAACTCTCAACGGGCGAGATCAGTTCAGGTAAGAAAATACTATAAACATATTGTTATTTTAGCCGCGTGCGGAGCACACAGATAACTATCTTCTGCTGTTCAACTAACGTCATTTTAGCAGGCAGTGTCACTGCTATATCTATGTAGCCATTGTTAGCACAGTTAGTGGTTCGTAACGTAAAACTTTTCCCATAATGCAATTGTGAGAGACTATGTGTGGACTGTCACTGTCATCGTACGCTATGAAAAGACATGACAAGACAAGACAGGTGGAGGTGACAAGGCACTCTCTCCCATATAGACACATATTACATTTTCTCCGACAAACCTATATAGTTTGAAAATTTTCTAAAATATTTTTTAGCCAGAAAAAGTTATTTCGTTCCTAGCACATCAAGACAGTTGTTAAAGACAGAAGAGGGATGTGGAATCAGATTATTTCCTGATACTCGAGTTATATTTTTTTGTTTTCCCATTTCTTCCGCAGATGTGCAGGAGCTCATTGTTTTCACTCTGTTTATACTGTCCACTCCACTATCTTTCTCTCTCTCTCACTCTTTGCACTGGCATCCTACAATACTTTCTCCTTTCTTTTAAAAGAGCTAAAACTTCATTTCTTTTGCCATACAACAAAAGTTGCCTGCCTTGAGTGAGTTGACTCTATCAACGAGTCTTATCACATCCTCCACTATCTTTTGTCATGTGCTTTCTTATTGGTGTAGCTGACATATGAATACAATATGTACATTTTATATTATACTACAGACTATTTTGTGTACCTTAGTACTTAAATAACATCTTTCTAGGATAACGGCAACACTTTTTTCATTCACTCCAAAGATAGTTGAAAGGAAATTATAAAAATAGTCTTGTTGGATGGAATATGTGATCATTTTTTTCAAAGGATACGTTTTGATGAAGTATGTACTTCTTACTTGCGGCCATGAACATTGTGATAGATGAACCAATGGTTTCTTGCTTGTTTACTTTCACCTAAATATACGTAGCTATTACGGTTATTTAGGCCCAGTGGGTTTTGGGTGTGTTCAACTTACGCGAATTTAATTAAATAATGTTAGATTTGTTAGAGTTAATTATTGGCAATGCGAGATTCAACTAGACCGTACATAGCTCGAACTGTTATTGTTTCTGTTAGTGTTGTAGTCTGGTGTGACATAAAGTCCTCCATTTCCTGTTGCATTCCGTTTTACTTAGTCTGCGTGAACATAATTTACACAGGCTCTGCGCATTTCATTTCCACCACACAATGCATTTGACTTCAGTTATTTTTGATAGTGAGAAATTATTAGGGAGAAATGTCTACGATGTTCCCCAACCAAGACGTATAACTTTCTCTTTCATTTGCCTAACTCAGTACGAAACTTTCTCTTATCTAGTGCTAACTCTATGTGAAGCTTTCACTTTCACATTCCCAACAATCATTCATGATTGATAAATATTATAGTGAAAAAGGTGGTGAAAGTTGCTTGTGGGAGTAAAAGTAGAAAGCAAAGCAAGAGAGAAACTGCCCTATGCTCATCCTTAAATATTTCACAATTAATAATGTTGATTTTTTTAATATTATTTAGTTGTTGAGTTGAGATAAATTATGCGAAAGAGATAGGGCTGAAAATATGTTTTTGTCTTCGGTTTCCGTAAATCGAAAGCTGATCAATTATGAGACACATTATGAATGAAAAGGGATTAGGTGCAGCTGTCTGATACTAATCCTAGGAAATGTTTAACCGTTGTAGACGGTACAAAACCCGGTGATTCATACTCAGCTTTCAACAGCTCCCAGACGGTAAAAGCACTTTGATAGCTCACTAATGTGTTACTGAATAGAACGCAGAAGTCTACAATATTGTATTGGGCTCTAGATTAGATCTCTGTATATTTCTTCAATGAAATTGTGTTGAGTGCTTTGGTTTATCAGTATGGGTTTGCGAGATTGAAAGGTGGCTTGCTATCCGTAAAAATATATACCTATATTATGGTAGGCAGTATAAGGCATCTATGCTATAAGTAGTAGCCACAAATAAGTAAAACTAGTATGCGGCTGCCGTATGTAGGTATCAGTCAGTATATATAAAATATAAACCTAATGGAGTTACTTATGTGGACTTGGATGAAGTTAAGTTACCTTCTAAGCATGTGGTAACAGTCTAACAGTAGTAGTCAAGTAAATGGCGAGGGAACTGCGACTCTTTCTCCTTCTTCTTTGTGAATTATTTACACTCACCATTAGTATCTGTCTATAATTGCAATTCTGCAATCTGCAGTCCTTGCTGAAAATGTCTCTTGCTACCGTAAAATTACACTACGCTTCCTCCTAAGTCTGGATTATTGGGATTTCGACTATTGAATCATGTTCTACTCCCCAAATTCAAACACACATCTAGAGACAAAAGAAAAACCACTATAGACTAAGGCATAATTAGAAAATTGTATTCTTTTGGGAAATGAATCTGATAGAAAAGGTTTTATTGCTTATTAATGCAACGGGTCCGCTGAATTTTCACTTTACATTAGTTAATTAACTTAGGTATTGGCAATTCAACATTGAGTTTTTTATCATTTGATGTAGGTACATTTAGTTTCATGGTTAATTATAAGACGAGCATTTTTCTAGGTTGAGTTTAGTTGCAAATGGGAAATAATGGTGTAGTAAGTAGTAACGTTCAACAAAACAACATTGTATAGCATCAATAAATAAGTATTCGATCGTAAGGAAACGTACTCGGCAGAGTCACATAAAAACAGAGTAAGAAAAATGGAAGCAAACAAGTTCGCCCGAATTGTAAATATCTAGAAATGTAAGGAGTATAGAATGAAATAGGAAAAGGATAGGGAGTTGGTTGTTGTAGATGTGGACGGATTAAGCGAGACACTAGAAAATCGGATTCTGGTTATACGTACAGCTGAAAATATCGATTGTCTCATGCCATTGAAATGCCCAGCACTGTGACATTTTCCCCAACCTGTTCGTTTATTGTGAGTGAATTTAGAGTAGAAAAGCAAGTTAGTAGATCTAGATCATAAATATTATTATCTGATCTTCCTTCTTTAGTCTGTGTCTTCTGTGTGCTCAACCTGGCTAGACTATTCAATTTCGAAATCGTTAAATCCTCCTGTGCATTATTGGAATCGTATTACATGCGTAGCAACAAAAGCCCCGACCAGACTCCAGTGGTCAAAGCATCCAACAAAAAGAAAAGAAAACATGTTTTACTGGTTTACTTTATCCGAATGTACATACACTGTTTGTGCAATGAAAATGATTCTGTTTTCTAGAAAGTTCTCCTTATTGTCCATAGACACACATAATTTATCTTGNGACACACATAATTTATCTTGCGTATATAAATGAGACTACTTATGCAATATAATATAAGACTACACAATTACAAGATTTACAAGTAGTACGACATACATTTTGCTCCCATTACTTTTAGTAATTGTATCCGTCTTTCCTAGTTAGATAACGAATTGCTCTTCTACATCTTTATTATTATTATCCCATTATATTATCTGTAGTAACTTGTTTGCCAACCAAGACCACCATAATATTATCTACCATATTTATAGTTTATAGCAAATTATAATAATATTATGCGTTTATTTTTCATATTATTATTGTCTTAATCTTTTACTCAACACTTCGCTTGACATTATTTTTATTTACTCTTATTGAATCTAGTACGCCACATACAAAAAAATCACATTCTCTATAAAGGGGATGTGTTAAATACCATTTCCAGATCTTCCAGTTCCAAATTAGAATGTAGCTTGCGAATTTTAACCAATCATTTCGATTGATTTTTTTCCCGAATTCATGGGTTTGGACTTTCTTTTTTAAAAAGCTTGAGCTTCAATATTTACTATTTCATTTTGAGGCAAAAAAGATTATCCTCTGAAAACTTTAAATTATACCTCTTTAACCATCATCATCATCATTCACCAAAAATTACAAGAGGAAGCCAAACGAAACGGCGCATTACGCTACGCACGGTTGGATAAAGTCGACATAATTATGTACAGGGTTTTGTATGTAATGCGTATACATGTGATTGAACGTGCTTGACATGTCTGATAAAATGTCATGTTGGAATTGGAACATTAAAATTCATTAGGTAGTAGATGAGTGTATTGAGGGGCAGCACTCATAATATGTACGTTACATAGGTAGACATGCATATCAGGTTGATGGAATGAGATTAAAGATGTTTACTTTGGAAATGTCTAAATATAGTTCAAAATAGGCTTAACTAACTTTGTTCATACACACCTGTTTGTCTCTAGTAATAATAGATGTAAAAGTGGAAAAGCCGATTATAATGTGTCATATGGATATATCAAGTATATACTAGCCATCAAGATAGTGGCGATAACGGCATACAGACTACAGACAGATACTCACAGTTTCAATGATTACCATGTTTCATTTCCTGTCTACTTATTTATTACTACTTTACAATTCACTTATTGGGGCATTGTTGGATGTCATCTCAATATTTAAATTAAGTGACTGGGTACCTACTTACTGTTTAGCATTGAATTCTATTTGAATGTCAGCTATTTTTAAGTATTAAAATCTTCTGCAAATCTTTACTACTCTACTTCCTTCTGTAAAGCCTATTTGAAATATAGTAATGATATATAGTGAGTTGATATAGAGGTGTCTGGAAAGAGTGATGTCCTTTATAAGCATCTTAGAATTCTGAGTTGCAGATGAAAGGCATTTGCTCATATTATGAGTGAAAGGGTTTAGGTAGGATGCAATGGGGTGTAAGTAGGCATTATACTTATGAGGAGAGAGTATATAGTGACGTAAGTGATTCGCCTGTTGTATTTATATGGATCGATCGGAACATGCCAAGTCAGGAGCACCTCCAGCTAGCTCCGTACATGACAAACTACAGCCCTTCTCATACTACTGACTGACATTGACTTTATATCCCATACTTTCTATCCGCAATGCTCTACGTTCTACAGATATAATGGCTTATAAGAGAAAGTAAGAATGTGAACGCTGATTGATTCAAAGTCCAGACTTATAATATCTCAAAACAGTATCATAATTATCTTTATTATATAGCCCATATACTTTTATCTACATATTTCTCTCTCTTTGGATTGTAATTAATTCAGGCTTCTATGGAATGAAATTTTAAAATAGGACCAATTTAGTGTTTGGTATTAATTAAATGTTAGAAGAACAGTTTTATTTATGTAGAAAATTCTTTTCACAGGAAGAAGGCAGAATATGATACGACTGTGCCGACTTTTTCCATTCAAAAATGCAGGTGAAAGATCAGTGAAAGGTTCTTATGAAGTTAAGACAGGGAAAGAGAAAGTTGTACAAAATTGATAACTACATATGCGTATCTTTTTGAGAGAATGGTAAAAATAGAAAGTAGTCGATGGTGGAGCCTTACGTAAACGTAGTGTATAAGAATTTGGGAAGGTAATGCTATGCAAAGTAGCTTTGTGAAAGAAGGAAGGGCTGTAGAAGATTGGAGGAAATGGTTGATGGAGGATCTAAAGCTGAGTAAATTATAAATTCTAACAGGAAAAGTTAAGTCCATTGAATTTTACTTTAGCTATGACGTCTGTCTTTGTGTATTTAGCTCTAGGTGGAATGACAGTGACACAAGACACACGACATAGCAGTTATTTTAAGTGTAACAGCTCTCATGATGATCAGTCACCGACGAGCATCAAGTTACCCATAACACCTAGTACTTTGCATACGTCTTCTATTACAATTTCATTAGTTACGTGCGTATGTCTTAGGAACTATATCGCTGAGAGTAAGTAAGCAATTAAGTAAAAGTAGGGTGTAAAAAGAAGTTTCTGTCCCTACGGCTCTCATCTCAATTTTTTGTATAACTTAATTAAAAATTTGAGAAGTGATTAGTATAAGTTTTTGTGTTGAAAGTCAAACTGGTGATGAAACGGGTATTATAAATATATTAGAGCCAAGTCATTTGGGCAATGTCCGGATAGAGTAAAAGTTTTATATCTGAAGGAGGTAAAATATTTTTTAGAGAGGAGTCTCTTAATTCCAATAGTCTCGAATGGCAGAGAAGGGAAGTGAGGTGATGCCGTATTATAAAAGCAGTAAAATTTTGACTGGGATTTTTCAGGATCCTTGTTCGTGCAATCAGCTATACTGTTCATGGACTAATTCCAGCCTCGTGTGTCTTTGCCGATCGCTATAATCGTGAAGAAGTTGTTCGTTCCCTGGGAAAAGAAATCAACCTTAATCCCCCTCTTATCCTAGGGCAACTTCCAGACACTCCGGATGAGCTGCTCAAACTAGACCAGGTATATATGTCAACTATTCAGTTAAGCCTTGCTATTGTGTCTTTTATATGCGGATAAATGCATGCAAAGTCAAATTTAATTGAATTGGCCTTATATTTTCTCTTTAAATTTTCCTTCAGTACTTATTGCCCCTCTTTCTCCTCTTCTTTCTTGACTCTCTCCTTCGCTCGCTCTCTGATACACATTACCTAAAGACAAAACTTTTTTCTTGACTTGCAAGAATTTTCATCTCGCTCCATCACAGATAGAATTTCGTCGAAGCGACATTTTTCTCCCCCGAATACTAAATTGTTTAAGGAATTTCCTTCAAGATCGAATTGACAATACGCCTTGCTTTCTCATATCCTTTTGCACAATCTGCCTTTTACTTAATAGGAATCTACTATCACCTCTATATGTACACTTAACTTTGATAGCTAGGAGGCTAGGAGTGCCTATTAAGTTTTTTTGTTTGATATGATCAGTGCTTGAATATATTTATAAGACATATATACCTAGTATTACCCTATAAGACGACCAAATGTAAATATGTATAAGATTTTCTTTGCATTTTATCAGCTTGTGTTCCTTCTCTTTTTACTTTTTTGATTATTCCATCTTCCAATCGCTAAAAATTTGACGCCCTAAGAATTTGGTTATTTCCCATTCGTTTCCTTACTAGATTGCTTTAGTTCAGCCGAGAAAATGAGAATTTTCATTTATATTACTGCGTGAGCAACTTGGTAAAAAGTTAGAAACTAAAACTAGCCGAAAGAGCGCAACGTGTGTGTATGAAGAAAAGAGACAATCTCTTTTTTCTAACTTACTTACTTGCCGAGAATCCCATGATATGAATTGCAAATGTGAAGCAAGCCTTTTCTCTCAAAATATTTGAATATCTTCACGTTGCTCCAATACACTAGAATAATTTACAGCTAATTTCGTTAATGTGCTACTAACTGATTGTATTAGGAAATAGAAAAGGATAAACCTAGATTTTTATTAGATTTGTCATAACGTTACTAGACTACTACACTACTGAAAGCTATAATATGTAGCTAGTTAGATTGAAGGCATGGTAGTTTTCTTTCTGGAAGAAAATTAAAAAACGCTCTAGCTAAGAAACGCCTCATAAAATGAAGGCAAAATCCTGAAGAAAGCCTTAGTATTTAGTAAATAGTGTCACTTTTAGATTTTTTAAAATTGAAAGCACTTTCTTCACAGTTACATGAAAATTAAAAAAAAATCTTGTTTGGTAAAAGTAGACCAAATCAGAAAAGATTCTTTCGGTAATAATTAATATCGATACAATAATATTTTCGCTTTAGTTTTTGGGGTTTGATGGTAGTTTTCAATTTCACTTTAAAAACATGCGTAAAGCAGCTTTTTAGTTCTAACTACCTATATAGGTATATACATGTTATTGTTTTTGACTTTGTGAATAGATTTGGGATGAGATGACAGAAGGTAAATGTTGAGATGAGTTAGTTTTAGAATGCAAATGTAATGGAAACAGACATTATGTTGGCTTGCTTCAAGTTTTCAACTGAACTTTTACGTGGTCTTACACACATTGTTGCGCTAACCTTAATAATTTCTGTGCATTCGGCTGGAGATTCCATTTTGTAAATACTTAACTTCTCTTTCTAAGGAAAATAAAAAAATCTGCTAGGACAAAAACAGAGTGACAAAAAGCAATGGTACACGACGGTACACGTGATATTTTGTTTTCTAGACTAAAGCTTGAATATAATATTTAATATTGTATCATTGATCTATATGTATATCTTATATTAGATATATTTATTATACACTAATTCAATATGAATGAATTTTCAGGTGTTCATCAAGTCGGAGTTGAAAGTAGGTGTAATTTACGTGAAAGAGGGGCAATATACAGAAGAAGAGATTTTGGACAACAACGAGACAAGTCCAATGTTTGATGACTTTATGCAAATTCTCGGGGAGAAAGTGCGACTCAAGGGCTTTGATAAGTACAAAGGAGGTTTGGATACTGTACACGATCTCACAGGGCTATACTCCGTGTATACTCATTGGAGAGGAATAGAAATTATGTTCCATGTATCTACGCTTTTACCGTATGAAAAGAATGACCCACAAAAGGTAAGCAACTACTATCATACTCTTTTATTATCATTATTCTGAATATTTATTCTGCTCCTGTAATTAATTGTTCATTGTATGAATGACACATTTTAGTACGCGCTGAAATCTCATCTGTTACATTGATCATATATATTTTTATCTCATACTCATGAAGCTCCTATTTATTTGACTGATGGATACATACAAAGTTACTCTACATTAGTCTGCATCTGCAATGTGCGTGAATTAAAAGGAGTGGCACAGTGACAGTAGCAATAATAGCAGGTAAATAAGTAGGCATACACAAAAGCGTGTACAAGTTATGACACCTACGTGTTGGTTCAAAGGCGAAAAGTGAAATCTTCTATCAGGAAATGTCAAGCAACGAGGGAAGTTGAGTTTATGCTTTCGTTGCGTATTTTGTGCTGTTGCGTTGCAAAGCAAAATTGGATTTCATCAGAACCCAACTAAACTGTTTATTACATCTTTTTATGCATGCACTTTATTATGTTATAACTCAGATAGGTATATAGCTCCTCTTACAACAACCAAAGGGAAAGTCGGAAGTCAGTCGAGAGAATGGCACCAGTTCATAATTTCACTGGTGACTAAATTGGCTTCCAAAATCCGTCATTTTGTAAGTCCCGTAACGATTTCGACCCACCATCAATCGCATTAACAATTAGAGTAGATGATAATTATTACATTAATTGCTCTCAAAAATTTCAAATCACACGCTTAAATCCTTAGACGCTTAAATCTTAAATTGTTATATATTTGTTAGCAAAATAGCTTAGTGGGAGTATGAGCGAGCATCTCTTCCAAACTATCTTTTAAAATATATTATGAGAATTCTATGTATTTCTTTTCACTACGCGCTTCATCCGGATGTATTTCATAGTTTCGATTTTAAACTTGAAAGATAGAAATCGCTCTCGGATTCCGGATAACTGATTTGGTTTGCCAAATCAGTCAGCAGCGGCGGCAGTGCAAGTCCTCTAGACAGGTATCATTTCCGCGGCTGAGGCTGACACATACATACCTATATACATATGTTATATACTGCTGTTTATATTGGCCATAAAGTATTTATTCCCTTTTCGGCTCTAAAAAATCTGTGGTCTCAGTAGTCTGCAGCAAGTAAGAAGTAACATATAAAGTGCGTATATGCTAGTTTTGTCCATATTTCCTTGTAGTTTTATTTGTAGTTTTACTTGTCATAAACCATTTGCACACATTTCGGTCCGGCTCAAATGAAATAATCAACATAGTAAGCAGCGTTATTTTTATGTTATATTGGTATAAAGTAATGTAGCATTATGTATAGTAAATGTATAGTGAATAGTGTGTAGTTAGATTGTATGGATTTGTAAGATTGTCACTGTAAAGTATAGGAGCTAAGCTAAGCTCCGTGTTCGGAATAAAAGATAAAAGGGACATTCACAAGGAGCGACACGAGGGCAAAAGGAATTTCCTGAATTTCTCTTGCCTTTCTGCAGAAAACTAACAAAGCAAAACCTTCAATTCAGCATTACCTACCTTGACTGAAATACTTAGTCAGGGGCACCAGCTACTTTTTATTTTTCATGGGCACAAACGGCTAAATGAATGGGATGCCTATGTCGACAGGTTAAGTTAGGGCGAGATAAGAAGGGATCGTGTGTCTATACGACCGAGGGAACGGGTATAGGTAAAAGTGTCCTTATGTAGAGCACATAGCCGACTCTGCTTTATTGCAAGTTGGATTTCGCGAATCTTTCGTGGGTTACCAGAGACAAAGTACCCATTTCCTCCTTTTTATTTGAATCGTACTTTTCAATCAACCTTTCTTCCTCCCCTTTTGTATTTCGAAAATCACATTGAGAAGCCTCTTGAAAATTGCACTTAGTTTTACATTTGCTTCACGGTCCAAATGAAAGGAACTCAACTTCTCTCTAAACTCTAAACTACTTTTCATCTATTATCTTACTCGTGTATCAATAGAGATTTCACTGACAGACAACTCACGGATACGCATTTCGTCATTTATTGCTCGTAACGCAAGATAAGGAAAATAAACCGTTCAGTGTAGGCACTTGACTAAAATATTCCCAAGCCCAGGACAGGCTTGTGTCAAAACTTCGTTTGTCCTAACGGATTTTTTCAAAAATAAATGAATTGAGTGCATTGGGTTGAAGTAAACTGGAATTTTAAATCTCAGTCCTGTTAGTCCTGTACTCTGTACTGCTACATTTTGCTATTGCGGATATATTATGTACAGAACAGTAAGTATACCGGAATAGGTGCTGTTGAAGTATTTGAAGATTATCCAACAGTATGGAAAACCCTGGAAAACCATACGACTTGAAACAAGAATAAATAAAATGTTTGAAAAATACAAAGTACCTTCCCTTAAAATCCAATTTAAAACAGGCAATTTATCAGCATTTAAAAGCATTCGACAAGTAAAACTTAGATCGGTGACAGGAGAACATGATACGAACGACATATCCAATTAAAAAGTATGCATTATTAATTTGGTGACAGGGTTTGTATTAGAGCTTGAAATCATTAAGAATCTATTAAATCGACAAGTGAGTGTGAAGTGAAAGTTTACTGTGCTAGAAATGGCGTGAATAGAAAAGCCATTTATTACATGACGAAAGTACAAAACGAATCAACCAAGCTTTTAATATTATTCTACTTCTATACAAGATGCTTAAATTGCTATATAGTCGAAGATGACTTTCTATAATCAACAAGCAAACATGGAAAGGTTGCATTTAGCCTATAAATATACAAGTAAAAAAGTACTAGTGAGATATACAAGATGAGTTGACCCCCTGTTACGCCTTTCCCCTCCCCCTCCGC
>JABASI010004221.1:0-14510 GCA_019776505.1 Tomocerus nigrus | reverse complement strand
CAGCGCTCTCCTGTATAATTTGTGGAAACTATTAGCAAGTCATCACGCGCGCGTTTTTTGAAGTATTTTTGCTTCGCCCAGGGGAAGGATGGCCGCTTGCGGCTACTGCCGTTCACCGCGTCCTGGGAATAACTCGGATCTGTCTCATCTCCTTCACTCGCGTGCACAATGAAATAGCGCGGTGCGGCTTATGCAGTCGGCCCGGCCGAGAGGGTTAAAATCCTTCTAATTGACTAAAATTATTTTCGTAAAATGATACAATTGCCAATGGTTGATGTCCTTAGGCGTCTAAACATCAGTTACATTTTCTAGGACGGGATTTTAGAATAAAAAGGATGAGGAGAAGGAATGCTAGGATTATTTAGTAAGGAGTCTGGTCAGTGGATATAGAGAAAGGAGGAGTATAGAAATGGGACTGTGACGGAGAAAGTGACATCGGGCTGTGACATTTCGCAGCGTTCCGCTACGTTTAGGTAATTTTGTCGTTGTTGGTGGGGAGAGTTGTGCGGGAGAGGCGAAGAGGAGTGCACTGGAGTAAGTAGGCTAGAGGAGGAGAGGAAGGGAAAGCAGGTGAGAAAATCACAAAGGTCTTAAATCAAAGTTTGATTTGCGAGTCCCGGTAGGTCGGGAAACAAATGGAAAAACGAGACGACAATGCGAAACGGGTTCTGTGACAGAGACGGACGGCAGGGAAGGAAACGCGAGTGTGAAGAGAGAGAGAGAGGACGGAGCAGCCGAAGAAGACTCCTCTGCCTCCTAATATATCGAGACTACGTGAACGACCCTCGTTCCTTCGTCCCTCTCTCGCTCCTTCTCAACCAAATTTCACTACGACTACCCGCCGACGACGACTACACTAACTGGCTCCTCCACATCCGGAAATCCCATTGTTAACCTGACTCCATGAAATGAAACAACACACTCTCTCTCTGATCCAAACTGGGATACATCTCTCTCTCTCGAAATTCCAACGAACATTTGGTTGCATGTCCATGGCAGTGCAGTGAGGAATGTGCTTCGGACTATTACGTATTAAAGAGTCAAGGGATATAATGTGATGCTGAGGGATAAGAGAGCCACTCTCAACTCAACTCACAGCCAAATCTTAAATAGCAGATAAAATTGAATCAACGAACTCTGTTTTGCATAACAAACTGCATGGACTGCATTGTAGGAGTGTGTTTGACAAAACAAAACAATTCAAACAACACTCACAACCCACGTCCTACGTCCAGCTTCGTCTATAAAACTCAAAAGAATTATAGCCACCTGAATCACTACTATACCAAACCAAGTAACTGTAATAGCCTGCTTGCATCGTCTACACAGAAATATTCGCAAGAATTTTCTCTCGTCCTATGACTAAGAGGTTTGAAGCAGAGTATAATATGCTAGTGAGCATATGAATATTCTACAGAAATAGAAATGGGAGCAAGGAAGAATGAGGTTGTTAGCCGTCGTAGAGTGGGAAGTGGGCATGTCATCCTACTACTCCTTGATAATTTAATTTTCTCTCAGTCCTCTCAATTGAAAATAAAATATTCACGGGATATCCATCCGGATGAAAATCTCATTCGATTTCCGAGAATTGTCTGAAGTAATTCCCATTCTCTGTCCTAACCATTTTTCAAGAGCTCCTCTTTGCAATGGAAACTTTCTCCACTTTCACCTGGATTTCATTCTAAAGTAATACTTAGCAATGTTGTTCCTTAAGTGCAATAAGGTCTGCTGATGTCCTGTGATGATGACGTCTGTCTCACAGCAATGTAGTTTAAAAAGATATTACAATAATAAAGCTTAGCTTATAAAATGTATGAACGTTCCTTTTTGAATGTTCAAGTCGCGGATTGAAGTTTCGTTGCTAGCAAGGAGATAAGAGGGCATACGTAACTGCAAATTAAACTTCCAATCTCAATACTCTTCTGGAATGACTCACTTATTTCGTCTGTTTTTGGTTTGGAGTTGGAGGACTATACAGACAGAAGTTGTTAACTGGCCGGAACTGGAGGCAAGGAATTTCCCGGATCCTCGTAATCATGAGCTAAGATATGCTGGGAGAATAGTAGCCGTGCATGAAACAAGGGATTCTTCGTATGAGTAAAAGTTGTATGCACTCTTTCGTTCGGATGACTATGTGCACGTGTGTGGATAGGGACAGGACAGGGAAGAGGGAAACCGCAGAGTTGAGCTTGGCCTTGCTCATTCTTAATCAACAGCGTCTTCCTTAACTAATCTCATCTCGAGAGCAAAATAACCAAAGCATAGGAAAGGAAAGGGAAAAGCTCCCCGCGGATTTCCATTCAACCCCCTAATCTAACAGAAAACAGAATCCTACTGCCTACTACCTACACTACATACATACTTACTATCTCCAAGAATTCCATCAGCATTGAATTGCACGAGATGAGAATGATCTCATTCTCTCCTCACCCGTCCAGGCTAAATAGAATATACTTACTGCACTCACACACACTCACACCAGCGTAAGCCGCACTAAACTCACTCTATTTAACAGTTGACTACTAATACACGAAACTTTCCCTTCCGCTAAAACCAGTTCATGTAAAAATCAACACAAGAAACAGTAAGTATTTCAGAACGTTGAACTATCTGCTACCAGAAATAACTTTCCTCATTTAATATTTGAATATTTCGTGAAGGAAATGTATGCAGATCGTAATTGCCTAATTATTACATCTTAGCACGCAAAACCCCATTATTTTCTTTATATCATACGTCGGAAGAGTAAATCTTCGCTTGCACAAAAATGTTGATGCTATTTTTGCAAAGAATATTGGTGCAAGAGCCTTTTTACCTGCTTTTATTTATAAGCAAGGAAATATTAGTGCAGTGAAGAATAATTAATAATGGAATGGCAACGTTGCATTGTAGGGAACGGCAATGATCGAAAAGAGACAGCAGAATCTCCCTTACTAATTATTCTATGAGGATCCCCCTTTGTTTCCCTCATTTTCTATCCATGCTTCTTGTTGTTAATGGATTAGCTATCCCTAACTATTATCTACCGAGCTTAACAGACAAAGATATCTATTGCAGCTATTTTTAGGGTATTATATATTTTATAGCAGTATGTAAGTAGTAGGATGGTCAATGACTGAGCTCTCCTAATTCCCCGACATTCACACCCTTTGTCACATCTTCTGTTTTCCACCCTCTGATCTGCACCACAACATCATGACCTTTTACGGAAATGCATTTGAGGAATATATCCTTGTGGCGTAGCTGTTACTTAAGCCTAGATTAGTGTCACTATCAGCACTGCATACTCTCCAACTGGATTATCTTACACTCATACTCAGTCCCATTCTTTTCAATTAAGACCTTAATTAAGAAAATATTGACGTCGAGGGTGACCACCAACGAATTTCGGATTGAACTTTGGGTCCCTCTTCATTGACATAATTTGGTTTGTTGTCAAAACAAAACATTAATTCCTACATCACCAGTGAAATCCAATTCCAACGAATCCGAACATTTCTTTGCCATTAACATCCCTATATCCATAATTGATAATTGCTTCACATCACAATGCAAATTGACAATAATTCTATAACAAAATAAAGACAAGATTTTGCTACTAAAAGTAAATTTAAATACGATAATCTCACTCAGTATATTTGGAAAAAAATTAAAGAGCAAGATTTTCGAAATTTTCGAGTGTATCATCGGTAGAACGGTAGCAGCATTGTCTTTCAAGGTTTAGTATCTGGACTATCTGTACGCTCTAACAAAATAGTTTAAAGGGGCAACTACAGCAGTAGATTTACTAATCAGATATTAGGCTGTGTGAAAACTGAGATTTTAAGTTTATAAGTAACAGCAAGTAGTATTGTAGCAATGGAAATAATGTTTACTCATTAAGCTGCTGAGTGCGTATAGGGAATCAGGTTACAGTAACCACACACAATTTTGTGCAGGTAATATGTAATATCCAAGTGCGTATTCACTTTTAAATGCCTGCTTTGTTTCCGTTGGCACTGCATAAATCTAAATGAAAAGTACACAATCCCTGCTGTATAAATAGTCACAGGGTCCGCAATAATGTTTTCTGTGTGTTTATACGTGGCATTTTCTTATTTTTGTAACTTTTAGTGATGATAACAAATAATTGACATACACGCAGTAATAAATATTGTAGAAATAATATTATTTCAAAATTGCTGATCACAATTGCAATTGAACCTCCATAAAAGGATGCCCTGTACGTTTGTATCTTGCCCTTGTAATTCATTTTACACTTTGCCTGGGCAGGATTCCTACATTAACATTAGATACGCATAGGAAGGAATTGGATATGTACATCTAAACTGACCTGACTTCCCAACTTTCTAGGTACTCTGAACTACTATCATCTAGGTACTCTGAACGAGCATTAAACACTCCAAAAAGCTCCTTCTAACAATACTTCAGTCTGTAATAGCCACTGCTTTAAACATTTACACACATCCATCCACTGTCGCTCTACAGCTTATTAAGCAGAGTTAGCTGATTTATGGTAATGTGTAGTCAGTCTGTCTGTCCGTCCGTTGATGCGATAATTTACGAAATGTTTAACATATTATTGAATTCAGTATATGTGTTCTTTGGGTCTGGGCTGAGGTCTCATTGAAAATGGGTCAATCGGATGACCCTTGACCTTTCCAAGGGGTTTATTGCATGGTAGGTGCGATTTACCTGTGTAATCGTCGCTTAATAGCTAAAAGTCGTGTCATGATGATGTCAAAACCCGTTCAACCGCTACACGTCTTGGCAATGTCAAAAAAAATCTTTCAATGTTTTCAACATGTACATTAAAAAAGTTTTCAAGGTTTTCGAATGTTGTAGACATGTAAATTTTATTCTGCCTTTATCGCTACTTTTTTACAGTCGTTTTTACAATGGTTTATTTCTCTCCACTCCCTACCTCCACTAGAACTAACCTATATGAATCCTCTAGATATACATTTATAATAGTTGGGTATACGAGTAGGTAGTTAAATTATGACGTTTTAAAGCATTTCAAGTGCGGGTGGAGTGTAGAAGAGGGAGGCTATGAGAGAGATGCAGATGGAGAGAACTAATCGACCAGATGCACCCGAATGAAACCGCACAAGCGATAGCCAACTGCTAATTTCAGTCTTTGGCCAGCCTCTGCTCAGTCCCATCCACTCAAATGAAGCAGCAGATCTACTTTCGTTCAGGCAGCTCGACAGACTTTTAGCTAAAACCCGCGTACTTTGCTTAGATAGGTATTTAATGCTCGGAATGAAGTTGAAGAACTTGGAGAAGGTCGAGGTTACACTCTCATCTAATCCTTTTCAGCAACAAGCACTGCAAAATGTTTATATCATTCCATTCCACTCCACCGGCAGCATATAAACTTCTGAGCCTAACTAATTGTAAACACTAAATCCCACCCTAACTCCTGAGTGCTTAGCAAATGAAGTGTATTTATTAACTGATGGATTAAGTTTGTTAAACTTGCCTTTCTAATTTCATTCCGCTGTTTGTCAATATCTCTTACTACTACCTCACTACATCGGCCTACTTCCCCCTTCAATAATAAATGTTTAGTCTGGAATTATAGACAGCGAATTTTGGAAAGAAATGAAACATCAACGATATCTTTAAAGACTAAAATTCAATCTATTGCATTGCTTGAAAAAGCGTCAATATAATATGTAAATTCGTAAAATTAATTCCTATTTAAAAAGTATACTAGGTATGTATTTCTACTTATAAATTGTAACTTTCACTTTCTGTGTATTGAATCCAAATGAAGATTTCAAAAAATCATGGGCGCTGGTAAAAGTTCTGATAAAAATTAGTGAAGCTTTCACATAGAATTATAACAGCCATAGGGAAGATAGGAGGCAACAGGATATTTAATGCGAATTTGCTAGAGAGAACACTAAATCCCCAAATAAATAGGACAGTTAATATAATGGCCTTGAATGTCATAATTTGAGAGTGGACAAGAGTAACAGATTAGCTTAAATGAAAAATTAAAGTTGAGAATTCGACAGCATTGCAATTTGCAATGAAATGCGCAAAAGGAGTGAAATAATAGGATTGCCATCCTACTAAATGGAGAGTATAGTAATTTTTAAATGGTGCACTATTGTATTCAACTGTAGTATTGTCGCGTATAGTAAAGATGTTTAAAGGATTTTATGGGGAAAGCAACACGTTCATTCATTTGATGGGAGTCACAGTGACAGCTTTGGCTAAGCCGTTAACAAAAGGAAATAGGAAAGAGAGCGGAGTGATAGGAAAACGTAAGTAGGTGGGTAGGGGTACATTAGGGAAATAAAGATATGTGGGCGAAAGAAAGCCGAAGAAAGGTTTAGAGCTAAGCACTGAATGGATGAAAATGAACATGGCTACAGTTAAGTACATGACTAACTGTGGGGATGTAGTTTCCGAATAGAAGAAGCTGCTGCTCAAAAGTGCACATGCACGCCAGGCGGAAATGAGTGCCAGAAAACTAGTTTATCGGACACGCTGTGTAATGTAATGTAGGTAGCTATTTATCTGTAAAAAGGTAGAATGCTCTATGTTCTACATAGCTAAGTGAGCTGTATAGAGTGAGTGGCGATGAGATATTGTGCAATAGCCCCCTCACTATTTCGCTATAGGGGGCACATGGTATGACACAAAGTTACGCGGCTGGAAATAAATCTTGACACCCGAAATCCGACCAACAAAACTAAACCACCAAAGCCTGCATATATTTATAGGATTGTTAGCGATCGAATTGAAGTGAAAAGGGAAAAGCAGCCGTTGAAGCATTTAGTTTTAAAGTAGACCTAGTTTCCGTTACATATAGGATAGTGACCATAGTGGTTACACATGGAGCCTGCAAATCCACAAAAAAATCTAACTCCTATTACATAATGGGGGAGAAGAAGAATTAGGCTGAAAATAAATATGTGCTGGCTGTGAAAGAGCTTATTAACTGGTTATAGCTGCCTAAATACAGCTGCCGAGTTAAGGGTATCCTCTAGAGCTGAGATCAAATCGAATTAATTTGATACTATTCCATGCCATTTCAAAATTTAAAAAAAATTGTGAAAAATTGTAACAAAAATGTATTTAATAGTAAAGTAAGGTTTCTACTCAAGGATCAAATCGAATTGTAAGTGTTTAAAAATGAAATTGGAGGAAATTTTTGTTGGATCCCAACTCTAGCTTCCATATGGGTATGCACTTTGAATGGACACACCTGAGAATGATATTTACGTTATACTACACAATCGGTGGTGGTGGAGATAGAGTTGGAATAACTCACAGAGTGAGAGAGAGAGAGAAGGAAAGAAGAATGAGTGTGCGGGTACATTACATAATGAGTTATTTTACGCAAGTGGAAGTACACGTGGATTAGTAGCTCATAGTTATTGTGCTGCTCGTATGCATGTAGGATGGAGGAGAAAGTCGGAGAAAGGAGGGGAGAGAAAGCAAATGAAAGGACTGAAGCAGAGAAGGTAATGTAATGTAATTATAGAAAAGACTAACCTTTATTATTAGCCCATTCATCGAATTCGGAATCGATTACGACTTCATTTATGGAGGGCTTAGCTGTAAAAATATAAATCTCTTTTAGATAGACGAACAATTTATTGAGATTCTTTGAGCGGGCGGGCGGAGGAGAGCCAACCAAAGGCAACTGATAGAAATGCTACAAAAGAACGGAAATCGGCCGCCGCTTTGTTTCTCTCTTCCGCCCGCCCGCTGCTCCTCACTCGCCTTCACGTTCATCTTGCTCAGCCTGAACACAACTCATTCCCATGCCCTACTTCTACTTCATACACACACACACACAACCCATGCAGCTAACTCAGCCTTCTCCCTTTCCACTGAAATTAAAATACCCGTACTTTTTACTTATCCATCCCGCAAAATCTAGTTCACAATGTCAAAGAGCCTTCAAATTTAGTTCAATGCAAGTGCAGCAAAGATATTTATTCCACTACACCAATATATTGATCTAATGGCATTTTTGGCATTGCACTACCATACAGACGCAGAGCTCTACCACAATCAGAAATAACACAATTTAATAGTAATGTCATTTGGAAACCAGTAAAACATTTTGGAACTACTACAACAACACATGTCGTAGTTGTATTACTTTGAGTGTGGTGGTAGTAATGGGATTTATAGTTGTAGTAAGCAAATAGATTAATGTCTGCATCTGAAAGGGATAAGGCTGAAAACCTATTTAATTCACTATTTATATTATGTAACTCCATTGCAATGCTATAATCTATTATCAGATACAATTTTAAGAGGTTATAGGTAAGTTGGTTGGATTTGAGTTGGTCCTTTAAGATCCTTTTCTTCGACAGCTACCTATATTTATATGGTTAACAAAGGCAGAAATGCTTCGACCACAAATAGTACGGTAACCAGCAAAGACAAAATCTAAAACAAAAGATTATCTACAATAAATGCCTCTACAAGTATTTAGTGTGTTCTCTTTAAAAATATTTTTATGATGATAATAAAGGAAGCTAGTAACTTAAGTACAACCTTAATAAACAGGACTTTGCCCAAAGAAGTTGACACTACAATTTCCTCCAAGTATTTAAATGACGTTTCGTTTTTTCACAAAGCAAAAAAATCATGTCTTTTCCAGCACATTAAACTTTCACTTCACTTTCACTTCTACCAAAATTTTGCAAAAAATTAAAGTGAATAAGTTTAATGTGAAAAGATGGATAAAAACAGGTAAAAGCCATGTATGATTTTATTTCTGTCACACCCTGTAATTGCAGAAAAGTAAGAGTTGTGTGTGTGACTAAAGTGTATATTAAATAAAAATTACATGATTTGTGCAGAAAATGATGGAAACTTAAATCTAATGTTATGACTGGCTTACGGGCATGTACGAAGCACCGAGCTGAGACTATAGAAAAATATAATAAGTAGTGTAGTAAAAGGTATAGAACATTGGAGATTTCTAAATTTTCTAAGGAATTGCCTTCTCCATAATATATTGAGTTGCATTGTGCATAGAGATTGTTAAGTCTGGCGATATATTTATAGAGACCTAAATAGATGTAATGTAATGTAGAGGCACTCTGTCTCCGTTCCTCCTACACTAAAGCATACACTTCAGAACAAGGAAACTTTAGAGAATAGAAACTCTTGATTTATTTCAACTTGGGAATTTGCAAGGAGAAAAGGGGAAGAAAATGTCGCCAGTCACATTGCACTACAATACTACAATTTCCCTACATTTTCTTTTTCTGTCTCAATATCATCTCATTTCAAATAAAAAAGGCAACAACAAAGAAAAAAGTCGAGAGTGCACCTGCCTAGAATTTCCTGTACAACCCACAAGTAATTTTTGATTCCAAGTACATCAAGTATTTTTATTATTAAATTCCTGCCTTAAAATGTCGATACAACGAAATGACCAGTCAGGCAATGCAAAATAAATATTACCTTGTGCAAAATCTACACAAGATATGCAGTACCTAGATAAAGTACCTATACTGATACTGCATTTCAATAGATGGTCAATAGGCCTTTTAAGCTCCAATCAAGCAAGTAATGATTTTCATAATGAATTTTATTAATTTTATTAGGGAAAATCAAATCTCCATTTACTGATTAGTTTAAATGTCCACAACTAATTTTATATTACTTATTTATATTTTATAATAATCAAAATCTCTAGATGTATTTTTCTCGGGTTCAGTAAACACATTTGTAAACAGTTAAAAAATAATATTATTATCTTGATAACCAATCTTGATAATCTTGAAAAATATTAATCTAATACCGTATAATAAGAATAATAAAAATAATAATATTCTTTTATGTCATCCGACACGCAAATGTGTCATAGAAGTTAGGAAGTATAGGGGTGCGTTAAGGATTTACATAGTTCTTTGGCAGCCCCTTTCTGTGGTATTGCTAAGGGCGGGAGGAGCAAGGGAGAGAGGAGGAAAGTATTATAGATGCTCCTCGTTTTTCTTTTTTGTCTCGGAAATGAAGACAAATAATTTACTAGGAGGAACTTGACAGCCGCCTTTCTCCTATTGGAAATGAAAATGAACGGACTTTTATCTGAATTTATGTAGCACTCCTTTATTTCTTTTCCTTTATTGTACCGCTCCTGTTTCATACACAAATTGCAAAAAAAACCAAACATACGTTGTTGTTGTTAATAAGAGTGGCAAACTATTGTGGATTAAAAATTAGCACGCAAAATATTATTATTATTAAAGTTCAATTTTCTCATTGTATTTTGATATCAGAAATCAGGTAGGTACACTACATAAAGGGAATCTAAAACTCCTTTTTTACTAGGTATCTACTGGATTTATTTTTATTTGCAAGCAAATACGCTACCACTAGTTTGTCTATTTAACTTAGAGATATATGGTACTGCAGCTTGACTGATATTTTTTATAGCACAGCACAAAAATGGCCCACATCCAAAAGAAGCAAGAATTTCTGAGATGATTGTTGTGAAACCATTTCTTCTGGCGTGATTTGGAGGAATTTCAGGGCACGTTAGCTTCTGCCCCTTGGGAACTTGTTCTTACTGCATTCTTTCACTCTGGGGGAAGTTTAAACTTAATTTACTACAAGTTGACTAGAGACAATTCCACATCCGCTAAGTTACACAAACTCACACTTCTTAGCCTATCTACAGACACATCTACTTACTTTACGCTACAGCTTTAGCAACCAGTGCAAATATAAACCCTTTCTACTGTGTCATTGTTCATATGTACCAAAATACTTTTACTGGCTACTTACAGCTATAGCGTTTGTATCTTCTCCAAAATGTGCCAGGTATCTACTAATGCATACTACACAGCAAGTCCATCCAGTATAATAACTATACAGGGACTATTAAAATAATAAAATTAATTCGCCAATCAAATTAAGGGAAAAGTCGATGTGTTCGATAATCTCATCATTGTAATTAGCTTAATTTTCAGATACAAATGAGATTAATCCTAAATTGGAATACAGGGACTATTAAAATAATAAAATTAATTCGCCAATCAAATTAAGGGAAAAGTCGATGTGTTCGATAATCTCATCATTGTAATTAGCTTAATTTTCAGATACAAATGAGTTTAATCCTAAATCGGAATTAGGATTATTAGGATTTGACTTAGGACCGATCAACGGTTAGTACACACCACGTCCTTGTAACAATCGACAGACCAACTCAAATACCATCAACTGAATCATAACATAGCCACATAATATTCCGCTCTTATTTTCATAAAAGTTTCATATTTTCGTGCTTTCTAATTCCTATTTATTTAAGTACATGCAATACAAGAAAATTTTCTCTTTTCACAAAGTAAATCATACTTATTGGATTTATTTTCGGGGTTCGAAACAAGCATATTATGTCGATTTTCTTTCAAATTGAAAATCTAAACTAAGAAAGTTAATTGTGATGTCCTTTTGCATATTATACTTATACAGTCAGTCGCAATATTGTATGAAAACAAAGCTACATTTAATGTTAGAACTTTATACTATGAATACAGTTTGTTTTATACGCACCATTCACTCGTATCAATAAAAACAACTGCATCGACTGCAGCAGGAAATTGCAAGCAACTAAGGAAGTACAATTAACAGAATTAACAAAGAGAAGTTGACAAACTTTTTTTAGGCTTCTTCCAAGGGGATGGGGTCGTCCTAAGAACAGTCACAGTGGTTGTCGACGGAGCTGGAACCTCTGAAAATCAAAGCAAGAAAATATACAGACCACACTTCCATCAATAGTCAATGTACCGATTGGTTCACACAATTTGCGTATGTTTGGAAAAATCGATGAAATATTAAAATTAACTAACAATGTTGTTACAAATATTTTTTGTGTGTAGATATATAGATATTTTGTTACAAACATTTGAAATAAATTGTATGTGAACTGTAAAGATGCCAAAAGCCTTTAAAAAAACCTTCAATAGGTATTGAAAAAACATTTTCGTCAATCAATGACTTGATAATAGTAGAAACAAATTAAGTTTTTATTGGCAAAGCGTTCGCCATCAACTGTCATTACTTGCATCGCATTTTGTGCATAGTACTGACGTAGAAGATTGCACAGTAGTATGTAGTAGTGACATTGGAAAAAGGAAGATAAAATTAGACGAGGAAAGTAAAAGCAAGTTTAGCCATGTGAAAGAGTGCAGTAGTATAGAGTAAGTAGGAGAAAGGCTGAAAACAAAAGGCAAAGGATGGGATGAGACATTCTGGGAAATACACACAGCCTAACTACAGATACGTAACACAACACGCTCTGTGTCACCGCATTTCAGTTGAGATGGCTTAGGGTGCGGGAAAAGTAGAGGTAGAGTCAAATAAAGAATGAAAAAAAGAAGGCATATAGTAGAGGAATATATAGGAGAGGAGACGAGGAGATCGAAATACGAAATCAATTAACTACAGACACGGAATGGGACGTCCTAAATTTAATCTTGATTGATCGAAATCGAAGAAATCTGTTATGACAACTTTTCCGAAATCCTCGCCGAGACTCATGTCAGAAAATAGATCTGACTTCCACTTCATATACTGCGATATATTATATAGCACAAGGCAACTAGTACACAGAACTTTCACTGTTTACCATCTCAAGTAACACATAGGCTTAACGTCTATGCAGCGCATCCTTCAACTTTCACCACTAAATTCAGAACACAACTACGAAATAATTCCAATACAAACAAACGTAATTGTAACTAGTTTTGACTTCCATTTCCTATTAATTTTATACCATGGAGCACATAAAAACCCCGAAGATTCCTAAATATTTATATTCTTAGCTGCCATTCATACCTATGCATGAATATATTAAATATATTTATGTTTCATAACTTGTAGGTGCACATGTGAATTGTTTTGTGTATATTAGAATCAAACACACTCGTTAGCAATAAGCAGTCATCACTTGTACAGGAATTAACAAGATAGAGATAGTTCCAGTTACGCCATCGGTCACTTTTGGATTTTAGTTATATGTTGGTCGTTGTTTGCCTTGTGACTGACTTGTTCTCCTCCAGGAATTCCGCCGATTCTTAAAGTAGAGGAAGTCGGGGAAAAGGTAGGAAATGGAGATGCTGATCTACTAGAGAGTCTACGTGAAGATTCATTCTTGGATTTACGAGGCTGTGACGTGTTGTTGTGTGCTCTACTTTGTTGTTGGAGCATTGTGTTCCGCGCTGTGTAGCAATGACATTGCGTAATCGATTATATATTAGTCGAGATATGGACAAGACGTTAAGACGTTCAAAGAACCCAATAGGGAATTAAATGAGAAAAATGATTGTTTTGCCAACTGACTGGTCCACTTTTCTTTGGCATCACAAGATATTATCGGTACCTATTTATAGCAGTCCACGACTATTCCATTTCTACTGCTACACGAAGCTACTTTAACGAAACGTCATTGTACGTGGACATCGAGAGCTATATTCCATAGTGGCTAATAATGTCTTAATACTTCCAAATTATTACAATTACTAGTGCGAAATCATCTGCTAATAATTACAAGAATGCTCGATTTTTTATCCATGTTGCTATACATTGCAATTGCATTTGTAAATAGTTCTGTAGCCAAATACTTAGGAAAATGAGAGCTCTATGGCGCTATGGAACATGATTTTTGGACAGCATTCATGTATTGATGATATTAATGTTCGGGAAGGAAAGACAATTTTATTGGTCAATAGTTGAGGCGAAAAAAGGAGAAAAAAAAGAGGCTGCTTTAGTTCCAGTGCTGGTTGGTGTCGCGCCAGCGGCTGAGGAAGTCTTGTAAGAGCTGAGAAATTAGAGCGAGTGTTGCACAAATGTGTAGTAAATATTGGAGGGCAAAACAACAGAAAAGTACACAAAGCACAAAGCGGAGAAAGAAGAATGAGAAAATTGCACCGGAAATTTGATAGGATGGAAAGGAAAGGGAGTTTAAGCGCTGTAGCTCCAATAATAAATGTGTACGTACGAAAGGAGCCTTTCCTTTTATTTTTATCCGACTGTACTGAACATGTTTCAAGATTTTTCCTTGCGAAATAGCATAAGTAGGTATCCCTACAACCTACACTAACCTATAACTGAATAAGTAAATACTTTTAGCTGTAGCGACATAATTAGATTTAGTTATTGATTGTAGTTTCTCAGCCATAACTTTTTTTATTTTCTGAATTCCATGACTAATTCTTGTTTTCCGGGAAAACAAACAAAATTAATCATCCAGCTTTTTTTCTTGAAGCTGGAAAAGAAAATTGTGAGCACTTATCGTTTTATCAATGGAATTTTTATTTAGGAATTTATGATGAAATCGGCGACTATCTTAATATTTACGTTTGATTTAATTATTGCCATTTATAAACCCACTTAGGTAGAGAGTAACTTTGCACTTCTTTTTATTTGCAGGTACATGTATTTAGCCATCTTTAGAGCAACTTAAACAAGTATAAAATTAGACGACTATAACGGACAGAGATGGGTAGCCGATCTCCGCA
>JABASI010004220.1:0-14510 GCA_019776505.1 Tomocerus nigrus | reverse complement strand
CATGTATGTTTTCATTATACTATTTATTGTCAGAAGATAATGAATCAGACTAGGACTGTATACTTTGTCTGGTATGTAGGTACTATCAATCGATTTTTATTTATTAAATATTCGCAAAATTTTACAAAACTAAACAAATGGCCATGGCCAGTTTATTAAATGTATGAAAGAGTGAGCTACTTCATTCCGTGTACCAAAAATCGTCCCCGAGAATTAAAAACTGTAATCACTCTTTTTCACTCTTATTCTTGTAGTAGTCATATCAAACAATAGCTTCATTATTATATTTGATTTAAATACTGTATTAAACTCCCTGTAGGTAATTGATTGTGTAATGGCAATGACATACATAGTCTTTTAAATAGGTGAAACAAATTAAATTATACGTTAATTATCCATTATGTTGCATTGAGCCCGAAAACATAATCGTCAATTCTGGACTGTAAAATTAATCAAAGATTGAATATTTTAAGTTTGTTGTACTTTTAAATTCATAAAAAATAAAAATAGTAATGATAATTTCAGCTTACTTTTCCTTCATCCATTGAATGCTTTTGTCCCAACACGCTGGATAGGGAACTTTTAAAAATTTGCAAACCTCTTTGGTAAAGTTGAGGCAGTTGTGATCCACGACCGAGTACTTAGATCCTCTGTAATTTCGTCAATAACATTTTTATTTTAACACTGTCGACTGCGATGAATTTAAAGTTCACACTGCTAATTGTGAGAGTCAAGTATTTATTTATATTTATAATAATAATGTTGACTAACTGGAATTCTCTAGCCTTTACAGTTTCCAACCATTGAAGGAATTCTCTTTGAGTTTTTGTCGTTCTTCCTAAATTGTATCTTTTTCTTAATTTATCGGTCGGGTACGCTGGATTTGGCACTCCGTTCAAAGGTATCTAAAACAATCGAATTACCAAATTTTACAAAGTGAACCTACCTTTTAAATAAATTTTTAAAAGCAATTGATGCGAAGTGTGGGCCTTTATTTTATTCCATAAACTGCTAAAACTTACAGGACTGTGAAGGACACCCAATTGTCCATATTCATATAAAGTGTCAAAAATTACAATTCCAGAATGGTCCATTGCATCAGGAGATGATGAACCTTTACTGCTGGATTCTAAAAGTATTTAAAGGTAACTATTAATCCAATTGAAAGAGCATTTCCATTATTGTATGAAATATCATAAAAAAATATGTAAGTGTGGTAAGAATGTAATTGGTGGTATAATTCTGTTGATTAAAAAATTAATTTAACTTACTGAGAAACATTTTCCCGATGAAGCTATTCGCCCAGCCATTGGACATGTCCCTGCATAATCAGTAAAATGATTACCACCTGTTTATTAGTAAATAATTATTTAAAAATTTTAAATTTTAAACACACTTACCAACAGACAGCTTCTACGCTTCCGTCCATCGTTTTGTAAAATAAATTAAAAATTGAATATAATTAACTATTATGTAATACTTGAACACTAGAAAGTTATGTTCTGCCTATGTAGAACACTGTGGATTAGCAGATTAGCACAAAGCAATCAGTCGACAAATTCTCAACGTGAGTGCGAAACTGGAAATGGATGGGAAAGAAAAGGTATTCCCCACTCCACACAACAATTTATTCCCATTGCTCTTACGTATTATAAGAAAATATCAACAATGCAATCCACCCTCATTGTCAGGAAACTAAATAAGCCGAATCACCTGTTTTTACGTCGTAGTTAATTAGTGTTCATTTCAGTACTTTGTGCAAACTAACTAAAGAAAATGTGGAATGTAATCCGCGACCAATGCATGAAACTTTTAATCAACCCCTTAGCAAGGTGGTGAGTTAGCAAAAGTTATTGACGCATGGAATGAGGTAGAAGGTCTTTCTTGATTCTTGAATGTTCATAAGAGCCTCAGGGCAGTTTTTTATTGTCCCAAGAAGGAATTGTAGTAATTGTACATTGTACATTTTACAAGAAGCATAGAAATAGACAGATCGTAAATTGTAACGCATTGTAACAATAAATATTATACTTTAAAGTGCATGTGTAGATGATTGAAGTAGGTATTCATAATATTATTTGGTGCTAGTAGTTAGTATAGAATGGCAACGGTTTCATTAAAATCTCAGTTTTTGTATGTAGCGATAGCGATGACGCGAAGTAAAGATAATTATAGGTCTCCAGTTTTTATGCAGTTTTCTTACGGGGCTCTTGGCTGCTGACGCATTGCTTCTTCGTAACTTGGGGGCACTACGAGAGTTAATCAAAGAATGGAATTATTTTTGAAATATTATGACTACTTTTTACTAAATTATAAAAAGGTGATTTTTCTGTGTACAAATGATAATGATGCAGACTATGTAAATAAATTAATCACAGAGAGTTTAGAACTTGATTTACATGTCTCAAGAGATGCACTTCTTCTGTATCCGTACATTTCTGGCACTGTGTCCTCGTCCTCATCAACGGAGTCAATTGACCTGGCACGCATTCTTTGTTGAAACATTTCGGCATACCTTCGACTGAGAAACAAATACAAATTAGATCAAGCCTGCCTAAATACTAGTTTCCTCCGAAATAAATGTATAATGACAAGATTCATACTTGTGCCGAGCCCAACACCGAACCCTGAAAGCAAAAAAGTTTCCAAGTGTATTTGAATTAAAAGGATTTTTAACGAATAAAATATAAATTAAAATAAGTTTTCTTCTAAAGAGTAAATAGGTACCTTTCCCAATTCTCTACTGGTTGTACACCCAAGAAACGACAGAAAGTCGACACGAAATCTACGACAACATTTTTTTTGTTAAAACGTCTAATTTGAGTATTGAAAATGTGAGGGATTATGCATTTAATGCATTGATATTATAGATAGGAATTTAAAAAAAAATTACCCAGACAATTGTGTTCCACCATATCGTACGTCTCTCCTCTATACATTATTCACGAAATTGTCAGATTATAATTAATTAACTAATTTAAGGGAAAATTTAGAATGAAAATGTTTGTGGTTGCTAGAAATAACCTAAACGCTCCATATTTAATGTTGACTAGCCATTCGATGACTTCCTGTCGTGTTTTTGCTGTCGACCCGATAACTTCTCTTTTCCGTAATTTGAATGCCGGATAACTTGGCTGAGGATCTTCATCTTTTGGCAGCTACATAATTAACGCTAATTATTTTTACACGACATAGTACAATTATGAATTTAAATAATTTCTACTTAGTATAAGAAGAATATTTTAATAATATTAATGTTGTGTATAATTAAGTCGCAATTATAGTTGCAATAATTATAGTTAACTCACGTTTCTCTTTAGGACTCCTTTATTTCCGAATTCATATAGGCGATTATACACAATTAGGCCTATATCAAAATTCGATTGCACATTATAAATGTCCAAGAAAACTATTTGATATATACAGATACAGATCTGTATTATTAATTGCATGAAAAAGTAATGTCAACAATTAATTAAAATGAAACGTCTTACCTACGTGGTCAATAGAGGTTGGAGGTGGACTGGAACTGGTCCCCCCTTAGTACAAAAAGCGAGACATATTTTCAACTCATTCATGATAAGGGATAAACATTTTCGGGACTTAAGGAATTTAAAAAATTATTAGCAAACAGTGATTTTAAGAAATTAAAATTACTAAGTATAAGTCTTCCAACAATATTCCTCGCAGCTCCTCTCGTTAAGTCCCAACTGAAATACAATTTAATTCTTTTTCTCCTATTCCGGTTCGCTAATTCGTTTATTTATAGAATTATCGTTAGCATAAAATATTGTTTGAATAATAATAACCTGACGGCCTCCACAACAGCCCGTCCTCCTATTCCACGATCCATAGTAGTCTTCTCTTTGTCAGTCTAATGAATACACAACTCAACTGCGTATTTGTTTTGAAGAAGATTTGTTTATATTCTTCTTCCGTTCCGTCCTCTCTCCGTGGTCAATCGCAAAGACTCATTATCGATCCGGTTGCGTTTATTCGTTTTTTTCTCTAACTCAGCGGGACGGGATGACGGGACTCGACTTTCGGAGTACCTTGTTGCGAAAATCGATATTTGCTTATTCCCATTCTATGTTAGAAAATACTAATGTAGCACAGTGGCATGCGGTTCATTTCTGAGAGCTTCTGCTCTCTCTTCCATCAAGTTCCATCATTCCTTGATCCTAGTTTGATTGAACTACATTCTATTGAAGCATTTTCAGAATAAAAAAGGAAAAAGAAATATCTGAACATTTAATTCTATCCATTAATATTGTTTTCCTTGGCTGTCCATATTAATATTATTTTATTACATAACTTCAAATGAATTCTAATGGCAAATGAGTTCTAATTTCTAATTCATGAATGGTAATATATTTTACATAATATAATATGTAGCATCTTTTGTTTGTCGTAATTGTTACATAATATTTTGTATAGATAATACACATATCACAAGGAATTAAAAAAATATAATAAATGGGTAAAATGTTTCGGGGTTCTAAAATCATCTAAAAGGCAATAGATTATTTTTTGGGGCAATAGAAAAATAATTTAAAATGATCTAAAACTTAATGACAAAACTAAAAACACTGGTGGACTGAAGGAGCATTGTCCGCACAGGTAAATGCTCTAATCTACTTATGATAATGAACTTATGATAATAATGAGTCAAAGACACAACGACTGACTGTCCTAGTCCTGGAGTCTTTCATTTCTGCTTGCTCATTCACACACTTAGCAATAGCTTCTCAACTTATTTACTGTTCTAGCGATTCTGATACAGAATTTGAACCTGAAATGATTGAAAACAATAAGAAAAGTGTTACTTGGTTTTGTTTACAAGCCGGAAATTCTAATCGCTGCTGATTCAGCAAGTGTAATGTGTAATCACCAATGATTTTCAGACCGTATTTGGCCGCACTTGCTATTGCTGTTTTCAGGAACATTTCTAAACACGATGGAGACTATATATTAACTACCTGGTCCCAGGAAAGAAGCCCAACAATTCGAGAAGAAATTCAAGAGAATACCTACAATTAATCCTATACATTACAATCACAATCACAATATTCATAGTGAATCCCCAGACACAACACTTAACCACGTAGTTAATTGTCTTACTTCCTATAGCCTATAAGGAATGAAAGGATAGGATAAAATGATTACATGTGAATATGATTACAAAAAGCAAAATATTGTAAATATTTACAATATGCCATAACCAATACATAAATATTTATCATTTATAGGGGAAGGCCTTGCCATTGCTTGTAAATGCTTATGAATGCTTAAAGAATTTTGCTAACTACATATAATGTCTGTTTATAAGTCTAATGTATATGTAATATGATAAGTGCATATAATGTCGTTTATTCCATATTCAAGTTGATAATAATCCAATAAATGATCTAAATTTGTTAGGAGTGTGAAAAACACTGAAATACAGATATATCCCGTCCCCCGCAAATACATGTAATATATAATATGTAAAAATGTAAAATAATCAAAACTACGTAATATTGAGATGAAAAATTTGTTTTCTTCGTCCGATTGCATTTTAAATCCATGTTAAATCATGATATATTGTATCTTGTAGCCAGCTGCTTGTAATGTTGAATAAAGCTGTCAGTTTAAAGTTATCAAGTGTAATCTAGTCATCGTCTTCAGCAAGCTCCATTTTAATAGCGTCCGCATATGATGGAGCTGTAATTTTTTTAGTCATTAATATTTCAGATGGGTACCAACATTGCCTATATTATAGTAATTAACCTAGGTCCCACAATTAATTAGTATTTTCACTCACGCAAATCTGCAAAGTTCTCATAAGCCGGAGGAAGGCTCATTCCGCTGTAAATGCTGGCGCTATCAAAATCTTGTCCAACCATTGAAATAGGGCTTGGACAGGGTGAATGAGTAGTGATACGCGAGTAAGAACTAGTTTCCGGCTCTACTATAGCTATTGTGGGATAATGTGTAGGACCGGTAGGATTGGCAATGGAGTTATAGCTGCCGACTTCATTTCCAAGATTGGACCCATGAAGTGGCAATGAGTTGTACTGGTCTTGCAGTGGAACAGTCCCAATAATAATTGGAATTCTTCTTGCAAAATGATTTTCCCAGAAAGAAAATTTTAATTTTAGCTGCAAAAATCACAAAAGTATTAGTTGATCTTATCTTGGCACTATAATATAACCTTTTTTCCTTTCTGTTTTACTTTCAAAATGAAACAAACTAAGGTCATGTGGTAATATTCGCAATGCAATAATGTGTTTTAAATATTATATTAATAATTTGTATTTAATTGACGGTAACTCAAATTAAAAAAGGTAAAAACTCATTTCATTGCGTTAAAAGAGTGTGATGTAAATACCTCCAGGAAATACTGTAAATTGATTATTCTTCTGGAATGAGAAGATAAATTTGTTGCATGTACATTTGGTATTTTTACAACAGCAGCAAACATTTTATGTATCCCACTAGGAACGGATGGTGATATTGACAAAAGTTTTCTTTGTTCACTAGTGCTAGTTTTTGTCTCTGCGTGGAATGACACCTCCTAAATAAAAAGAATGACAACATTTACAAGCACTTGAATTTGACAGAATCCGTGCATTGAATTTTGAGGAAACACCTAAACGATATTTTGAAGAAACAATTATCAATTTTTATGCTAATATGATGTAACTCTTTACACGATATACAGAAAACAAACACAAATAAGTAGCTGGAAATGAAGAATTTACAAAATGTCTTCAAAAACCTTTAACTATAGTAATATAATAAATCATTTAAATGTTTTTATACTGACTACTTAAATTTTGTGTAATAATTAAATTTCAGAAATTATATTCCTATTTTATTTTCGTAAATCAAAAGAAATTACTTTTAGCAAATTCAAATATTTTTGAAACAGGATTCCAAATTGGTTTTCTAATAAAGGATTTTACCTGGATTAGAAATATTTTGCATTTTTTAACATTACTACTGCTTTGATTATCAATGTCTACAGCGATAGTAACGTTTTCTCCTGAAGCAAATCCTCGTTTTGGTACTTGAAGCAATATTTCAATTGGTCCAGTGCATCTGAGAAAGGAAAAATGTTTTTGCATTTGAACAGCGATAGGTCTCCTGGCTTGTGCTTCATAATTTAGGTCGAGGAAGTCTGAAATAATTAATGGGAGTGTGGCCGTCTTGTTAATATTAAACGATCTCTTCATTGTAGCTGTAAATTTGTATTCTATTTTCCCTTTCGATCCAGCAAATGAAGAAGGGATATCATTGGGCAATCTAAACACAAATGGATACATGTGCCATCCTGGCTGAAGTTTAGCAGTGGGGGCTCCTGGACAAAATAAAAGTGATAATTTAATATTTATTATATTATTGTCATTAAATAGCAACGAATATTTAAGAATTAAGAATTAAAATATTATTGCTTGCATGGTTAAATAAATCGTATGTATGTGTATTTTGTGTATATTACAATATAATGATTAATCCCGTTTTATGATATTGGAAAAAAAGGATAAAATGTAATTAAAAACTGATGATTTTAAAATACTTACCATTTAGTAACAAAAGGTCTACCCTCGAAGAAATTATATATTCAGAAGCACTATAAGTTCGAGAAGCCCGGTGACGTTGACTGCTTCGGCCTTGGAAGGAGACATCCGCCACTCCGACCAAAACAATTTTAATACCTGCATTTATTGCCAAATGGAAATTAAATTCTCAGATTGGAGTTCGTTATTTGGGGGCTCAAAAAATTAGAATATATATGGCTCTGAGTGCAACGATTGATGCGTTTCCAAGTTTTATTGGCACCCCCAAAAAACGGAATCCAACCTGTTATTGTCATTTAATTTCTTATAAAAATTTATTTTCGTTAAAGTATAGAAACATCGAAATCCTTTTTCAATGTAAAATGTAATGTTAAATGTACATTGACTGAAGTTTAGTGTCCAGAGCCAGACATCAGAATTCCTAAAGCTAAACCTGACCTAAAATACACTAGGTAACCTAAATAAACTAACCTAACCTAACAGGGTAGGTTCGATTAAGAGATACCTACCCACTTTCCTTTGGGAATTGGGATACCTTTTGGAATTCTGGACAGTGGACACCACTCATCTATGCAAATGCATTATTTATACAATTGTACCTGCATATATTTATAATTCTGTAGGTATGGATTCATTTTTGCTTTATATTAAATTATGATAAGCCTACTTACGGTCATTAGCTCTGTAAAAGTTAGGCTTTACGATCAACGTTAGGTTTGAGTATGAGAGATTTCATTGCTACAAAAACCGAATTCGAAATAAAACTGAACAATTTCTGTATAAAAGATTTTTTGACTTTTAAGTATTGTTATTGGAGAGTGACGCGATGGTAGGTACCTTTTATTTTTTGCACTCGATCGTTATTGATAATAACTTGGCCCGCAACAGTACTTCCAGGAAAATGTCGATAAGTAGAGTTGTTCAATACGATAAAAAGTTTCTTGCTTGGCATAATTGAAAGACTGAAGTCAAAACTCACTTTTCACTTTTCATTCTCACTATTTTCAGTCAACTGCTTAGTGGCGCCTCTGTAAAGACAGACAATTTAATTATTAAAAGTGTTTCCATTTGGAAACTGGTGACTAGCTGATGACACCTGTTACAAACATTGATTGTTTTGTTTTCGGCACCTACCTATATATATTATTTGTATTTCTTGCGGCTATAAATGCTAAATGTAATGAATATAGATAGGTAATTGTGAGAGAGTTAACAGTAGCAGCAGTATTGACATTGAAAACACAATTAAATTCTTTATTATAGCCTCTACTATTTATTTAGGTAGACCTACGCCTATCTATATGATTTACCTATAGATATAATATTTACTGACTAACACTGAATATGTAAGGGCAGAAGAACAGGCGGAGGCAGAGAAGCCCGGGTGAACGGACTGCATGCATATTATTGCCTATGCTTTCACCTATTTCGGATATACCCGATGATGTAAGTAACATACAGTTGGACTTGGAATCCAGGGTTCCACCACTTCCACAGAAATTTCTATCGGTGCATTTTGTTCATTTTAGAGCGCGTAGGGAATTAGACGATCCAATAACTAAAATCAATAATATATTTATTATGCTTTGTAAACACATCTGAACCTTTCCTTTACATTCCAAATTCGTTTGAATGTCTAAGTAAAATGTAAATTATAGTGTCATTATCTTTTTTAGACCAGTGACAGGGAAGCCGGAATGACCCTTCCTGCATGACATCCTTCTATACGATACGATCTCCCGGATAGTGCCTTTTTATAATTATCGATTGCTAAATATTAGATTGTTTTTGAATTAAGAAAAGGAATTGAAAAATAGTTAAAATACTTGACACATCAAGCAAAATTCTTGTTTGGCAAAAAGCTTTATTCCTTGTATGTAACTGACCCGACCCATTTTTGGTGGAAATAATCGATATTTCTAAGAGATCTTCTCTAGCCATGCCCAACAAGCTTACATAGAGTTACACAAGTATAAGAATATATTATATTCTCGAAATTCTCTATGCTCGATAGGAGCACGACAAACACAACGATAGCCTCCATTCCTATAGGTATTTCTTTTAAGCATATATCATTAAAAGTATGTCAAGTATGTGACAATTTTGATGCGAATGTAAATAAAAATGTTTTTCGGTTATTTTTCGGACTTTTTCTACAAAGGCCTTCAGTAGTAATTACATTAATGGCAATTTGGAAACATTTGGATGGAAACATATGGATGGAAACATATTTGGATAAACTTACATGAACGTGCATAGAATACGCAATTTCCCCTTCGTTCCTTATTGGTTCATACACACTTACACACAGATAACATATATTCAGCTTTTGATATTTTAAACCACGAAAGTCTATAAATGAAGCTGTGAAAATAATAGGATAAAACAATAACATCAATTAATTTACGGTGATTTATTTCATTCCAAACCAATACATACAAGCAAATATACTTTTTGTAGTAGACTTTGTTTTCATTTGATTACTATACCACACTATTGCATATGAATAAAAATAAAACATTTCTTTCAGAATGTAATGTCACAGTTTCAATCCACATTTACTTCGCGAATTTTGAAAACTGTGGAACGCAAAGTTTGTTTTTCTGTAAGGTCAATATTTCAGTTCAACAACAATAAATCTCAAAAGTAGCAAACAGAGTAAATTAAACACTTTCAAAATGCCATTCAACAATAATAACTCTTTAAATGGAATAGGTACCCACGTAAGAATTAATTTAATGTTATTTTTCTATACATTCTATGTCTATTGCCAACAGGTCTACTTTTAAAACTAAATAAAAACCTTAAACATTTCTTTGGCCATGTTTTCTTTATAGCAGGCAACCTCGTAGTTGCTTTCACAGTCTGTCGAAAGCATTTTTCATTATTTTAAAGCTCTTCTAAAACTGGGTCGTACTCGTAATGTCGTAAATATTTACTAACAGTTTTATTACCATTTTTGTTTAATATATACTTAATAAATTGTCTGCTTTATGAACGTATGTAACATTTTAATTTTCATACGTCGCACACGAGAAATATTTAGCTAGCTACCTACTTATACTATATACAATTACTAAAACTAAATTTAAGGCGGTCTGCATATCCAACTATGTTTTTGAAAAAAGGCTTAGACACCGGTCTCTTTCCTGTTAAGCTCCAATAAAATCGCTTCTGCATAAGATGGAGCTGTAGAAAGTATAAAAAGGAAATATTTAATACTTTTCCAGCTTTTAAACTGGTAATAAATCATTTTTAACAGTTAAAGGCTATAAATAAATATTTATTAAAATATTATCGATAGCTTACGCATGTCAGAAAAACTTTCATAGGCAGGAGGAAGAGTAATCCCGCTAAAGATGCTCACATTATCAAGATCATCGTCGGCGAAAACTGGACTTGCAATATACGGACGAGTTGGCACAGACGAGGCTGGAATAATATCGGGCCCTATTATTGCCCCGGTAGTGGCAGTGTCATCAATATGATAATTGCTGCCGACTTCATTTTGTGAATAATTGTGTGTTTCGACAGAGTTGCCTTGGCCATCATGTAGCGGAACAGTCCCGATTATTACTGGAATCGTTCTCGAAAAATCATTCTCCCAATAACTAAATTCTAATTTTACCTGTACAATAACAAAAATACCATTTTAGCCACATAATTAATTATCAATTTTAACTAAACTATTTACAATTTAAATATTAAATACATACACAATAAACTACCGATAAGGTTTAAGAATATTATTAGGTAGTATATGTGTGTTATTTTATGTAACCTGTAACATATTTTAATTGGGTAGTAATTGTAATAAATGGTATATTGCCTCAAGGAAATAATGCAGAGTAAATATTCTTTTGGCATTAATTGACAAATATGTGGATGGTACTTTTGGTATCTTTACATCATTTTCAAATGTTTTATTTTCACCACTAGACACGGATGGAGTTGTTAATAGAAGATGTGGTGTCGTTTCCGCAGCTCCTTCCGTCCCGAAGACGCGGGGTGATACCAGCTTTAAACACAAGTTAATATATTATTATGGGTTGTTTTTAAATGAATTTGCAAGATTCCACGGTTAAGTAAATGTTTTAGACTGGATTTTTACCATTTACCTGAAATAGAAATATTTTACATCGCTTAACTTTGCTTTTGCTCCGATTATCTACACGTAATATCATTGTGACATTTTCTCCGGGTATGAATCCCCGTTTTGGCACTCGTAATTCAATTTCAACTGGTCCACTGCATCTAAGGGAGGAAAAGTTTTTCTGTGCTTGAACGGCAATCGGCTTTTTGGCATTTGGTTCGTAATTTAGATCTAAGTGGTCGGAAACTGTTAATGGGAGCTCAGTCAATGCATTTTTGTTCGATGCTCTTTTCAATTCGGCAGTAAATGTGTAGTCCACTTTTGCTCTCAAACCTTTAAATGATGCAGGGATATCAGATGGTAATTGAAATGTAAATGGATACATATGCCATCCCGGCTGAAGTTTTCCTGATCGTCCCTCTGCATCACAAAAATATTACTGAAGAAAAAAGTAATTTTCATAAAAAGAACTCATTAATTGTTATTCATTCCAATATGCGTTAAAAAGAATTATCTTAAATTGCCTTAATACTTATACTGGAGCTGGAAAGATATTTTAGACTACAATAATAATAATATCTGTATTTGACAAATGAAACTTTTAAGACAATTATGTTTTATAGGCATAGGTACCTACCTAAGCATAATTAAACAAATTAACAATAGAGAGATTGCGATTTTCCGTTTCCTTAACGTACTATAAAATTACGGCTTATTGGTAAAAAATGGTATGCCTGTGCACTTTTCTACTGTCCCACAACTTTGCCGTCACCGTAGCGACAATTATAACGTAAAAAGGCATAATTTTTTGTCATAGTTTTCCGATACGAACAGATTTTTTTCTTAATTTTTCCCTATACGTAACAGAAACCGAAAATCGTAATTTCCGTAATAAGTTATATAGTAACCGACCTTGTAATTGTAATAGTTCCTTCTCCTCCGTAAATACAGTTTCCGAGGCTCTAAGACGCTGTGGCTTCCCATTACGACTTGGTAAGTAAAAGGACACACCCGCAGCTCCCACCAAGACAATCTTAATTCCTTACATTGGTATGTACAAAACATAATATTTTATTGAAATTATCATTTATAGGTTTAGGTTTTCATTGCCGAAACGCAATAATGCATACAATCTATAATTTCTTTCCAGATAATTTCATTTGAAATCCAGGGTAATTATAGACCCGAGTTTTACCAAATTAACAATAAGTTTTGAATGCTCATAAACTACCTACTTTGAAGTTAAGTTATTGGAATATTTTTGTTGATTTTTTGCTTTCGAATATAAATAAAATAAAGTGTTAATGAAATTCATTTACGAGCAGTATTATTTTTAAAGACACGTACCTTTCACTTTCTGCACTCGGTCGCTATTAATAATCACTTGTCCAGCTACTGTACTTCCTGGAAAATATTTGATCTGGGGAAAACTATTTAATAAAATAAAAAACGTTTGTTTTGGCATAAGGAGAATTGGAAAACTATGCTTTTAGGTTATGATGTTTTTTATTGAAAGCCACTAGACAGTATTACTAATTTTAACTTTTAAAATTCGTATGAACGTGTGACTAATTTTAAATTAGGTACTTAATTGGTTTCTAATTTGGCAGATAGAAATGTTTAAACTCCAGTATTTTCTGCAATAAAAAACGGAGCCGTATCTGTCTGGGGAATAATCGTGATCTTCTGCATAATATCCGTAGAGCAAGAGGAAAATAATACTGACATGCACGAACGAAAGTACAACATGCGGAGCTGGGAGAAAGATGCGCCTAGTCTGTGACCTATTTCTGTTCTGTTACTCAATGAACATCTGAACATCGGACAGACAGAGACGCAGACCTATATATACTAGCTAAACCAACTTTATACTATATAATAACATATACTATTATATATTAACTATGTTACATATACGTAGATACTACAATACTATACCTTACGGTACGGTTACGCTTACGCTACCTTCTCAAAAACGACGGCGCAACCGATGCCTGCCTGCTCTTTTAGGGCTAATCTGCATGCAATCGAATGCGAATGGTTCTGTGATTCTGTCGTGTGGATCAGATACAGAGAATTAATGCAAAATTCTACAGAAAGCATAATTTGGGGCAACATTATATTTAAGTTATTTCAGCGATAGAGATTTGCAAATTCAAAGGACGCGATTAGCATATTTAACAATTCGTAGGCTTCGACAATTTTCTTCCGTAGGAAGGAATTTATAAATCTTTTTTATGTAGATCCTTTTACTAATTCTGCATACAGGCAAATAGAAGGGCCACAAAAAATTCAACTTGCTGTTCTATTAGGAGATATCATGGTTGTGATTGATGGTGTTGGAAATAATTGGCAAAAGTCATTATTTTGAATTTTGACATGTGGGTAGATTGAAAACCATTTTTTCGGATCAAAACGATATATTATAGCTATATGCCGCATTACATATTATGCGACTGGACCTTAAAAAACCATCAAAGACACAATGCGCATACTGTACATTTGCTAAATGAATGCTAAACCTAAGTTTGATATTTGCTTTTTTAAATACCTATAAACACCGAAGCGAAACGTACATAGGAAACTTACTTTAACTTGTGTTTTGATTACTATGTACTCCTGTAATATCATTTTAATGCAGATATACCAAGGCATATAGACTAGGTACTAAGTACATTTACATGTAAGTATATTCCATATTATTATACATATTTGTAGTATAAAATTAATAATGTTATGGGTACCCATTGAGAAAAACAAATAGAGATAAGAGGAAGATGGTAGATCCTTCCCTACTATCCCTACCTCTTAGCTCTACTGAAAAACAATACTTGCCGAATTAAAATATAAAATAA
>JABASI010004219.1:0-14511 GCA_019776505.1 Tomocerus nigrus | reverse complement strand
TTCTGTATTGACATTTTGCTTTTGCTGTAAGGATTGATAAGAATAATGAAAGATTTTTAGGGTATTGGGAAATCGATACACCTGCGGGGAAATGTAATGAAATATTGGTATAATGCATTAAATGATAATGATAATGCATATACATAGATAATTAATCGAAACTTATATCCAACACCACCAGAATATTAACCGAATGTTCTAGAAATTAAGTTGCTCTCGTAAGTTAATAATCATAAATAAATGACGAATATTTATTGATTTATTGAATTAAGGCGATTTCCTCATTTGATCGTATTTATATGATTGACATTATTTATTTACGTCATTGACAATTTCCTCAATACACAAGAGGCTATTACATTGTCATATATTTTAAATTAACTTGAGAATAACACTATAATTATTTAGAGTTAACAGTTAGATTAGTGAGTATAATTTTTAGTAAGAAATAAAAATCAAGTAAGAGGCAAATAAGAGAAAAGAAAATTAATATGTGTACAAGAAATCCTACTCTGGTTCACATACTATTTGGGCTTCTATTTCCTGCTGATGAAGTAAATACATTTTTAAATTCCTTTTGAACGATATAAATTATTGCAATTTATTTTGAATTATTGCAATTTATTTTGAATTATTGCAAAATTATTTGAATTATTTAAAATACTGCAAATTTATTTGAATTATTATGAAATATTTTTAATTTGTGACTGGATATGTTTTTACATTTTTTCGCTTTTATTTTTAGGCCGGCCAAACCCCGTTGGCCATTGCAGAGAAATTGGGCTACGTGTCAGTTGTCGAAACTCTGAAGATTGTTACCACCACGATTACAACGACAACAACTACGACAACGACAATTGAAGAAAGATATAAAGTTCTAGCTCCTGAGTCGATGAATGAAAATTTGGCTTCCGACTCGGAAGATGAGGGAACAGAAGATGCTGGCAATGAATCTTACCGCTATCTTACTGTCGACGATATGAAATCCTTGGGAGACGATTCTCTTCCTATTGACGTTACCAGAGATGAACAACAACACAGAGATTCTGGATGTGAGGCTTTTTTTAAATACCCCAATTTGAATCCCCCTAATTGAATTCTTCAGTTAAAATTTAGAGTCCTCGAAATTGAATTAATTCCTCAATTTGAATCTCCTAAATGGAATTCCTCAATTTGAATCTCCCAAATGGAATTCCTCAGTTAATCCCTCAAATTGAATTCCTCCGTTTGAATCTCCTAAATGGAATTCCTCAATTTGAATCCCCCAAATGTTCCTTAGTTAGACTTTAGAATCCCCCAAATTGAATTCCTCAGTTTGAATCTCCTAAATGAAATTCCTCAATTTGAATCTCCCAAATTGAATTCCTCATTTAGAATTTAGAATCCCCCAAATTGAATTCCTCAGTTTAAATCTCCTAAATGGAATTCCTCAATTTGAATCCCCCAAATGGAATTCCTTGATTTGAATCTCCCAAATTGAATTCCACAATTTGAATTTCCAAAATTGAATTCCACAATTTGAACGCCCCAAATCGAATTCTACAACTTGGATCCCCCAAATTGAATTCCTCAGTTAGAATTTTGAATCCCCCAAATCGAATTCCTCAATTTCGATCCCCAAGTCGAATTCCTCAGTTAGAATTTAAAATCCCCCAAATCGAATTCCTCAATTTGAATCCCCTAAATTGAATTCCTCAGTTTACAATATTTTGCAATTAATTTTTAATTGCATTTTAGATATCAACACGGAGGACAGCGTCGTGTCACAGAAATATAGTCAGTTGGCTGCTGATAATGTCGACATTTCAAAATCGCCAGTACAAATTGGGTATGTTTTTGAATTTGTTAAATTTTTGCGATAATAAGTATTATAGTAATTTAAATCCATAGATCTGAGTATTAATCGTAAATTAGTATTTTTAAATATGGGGAGGGCATTTATGTTCAATGTTTTGTTATGTTTCGTTGTTTATGTTATGTTCATGTTTCTTTGTGTTTGTCCATGTGGTGTTTTTTTATGTTAATTTTGTGTTCCTTTCCAATTTGTTTGGTTTCCCTGATTTTAATTTAATTTACAAGACACTATACGAGAGTAATTATAGGACAATATTAAGAAGGACACATTTATTTTAATTTACATATGTTAGGCGACTGTTTTTTTTCTGTTGAGTTTTTTAAGTCCATTATTTTGTTTTACTTACTTATTTTAAAGACTTCCCAGCGCTGATTCCCTTAAATCCCTTACCATCACCCCTACAACCAGATACAGCTTTAACTTCAGCACCATGAGCCGCTCTTCCACATCTACTATTGGGATGTGTCGTGACAGGTCTTTAACTTCCATTCCGTTTTTATTATTTTCATAGACATGATTTTTTTTGGATTTTATACATACAAATTTTTTGTTGACACAATTTTATGTCGTTTTCCTTCATTAACATTAACACAAACATCTTTTTTTTTCACGTTCCACTACTGCAAACCTGTCTTACCTTTTTTACTCCATTAATTTTTCATTCTCTAAACCTTACGCATGAGATTTTTTAGTCAGACTCGCGTTTTAATTTTCATTTTTTTATTAATTTAGTTTTTTTGACATCTTTTTCTTCGATTTTTTAATTTTTCATTTTTTTGGGGGTTAATTTTGATAGTTTTCGTGAAATGAATTTATTAACTCAATTTATCTAACTAATTTTAATCATTTTACCATGACTGATGATGATTCTAACTGAGGCCTCTTCTATTTTTCCCTTTTCTACTAACAAAAACCGCAACGATTGTCATGTCGTTCATGCATGCCCCTGTTTAATAGGAAACTTCACTGGAGAAAGTAAGCCGAACTCAATTAGTCATCCATTTAATTATCTTTCAGCTTTTGTCACCGTTAGTTTTTTTTTGCTTCCGGTTTATGTAGATTGTTGCAATCTGTAAATACGGAAATTAGATTTTGTCGTAGTTTTACAATCTGGAAATGGAAAGTTGACTCTGGATTTTATGGAATGGAGTAGTAGCATATAACGCAATGAATGAAATGCACAGTAATTAACTCTAGAAGTAGAAAATAATTAAAAGATAACATAACAGCTAATTAAAAGATAACAACTAATTAATTTTAGCATCTGAACTGGAATGGTATTATTATTAAGGTTGCTATCACTTGCTCCGCAGCTCCGTGTGTTTTTCCACTCCACCAAAAATAGGTGGATGCATAATGGATGAAAATGTGTGGAGTTGATTGACATGGACAGAGAAATCATCCACGAGCCTCACAACCCTCCAACATTTTCTAAATTTTCATCTGAAAGGCAGAAAACGACTAGCATCTTTTTGTGTGACGGAAATAAAAAGGCGAGAAAGACCTTGAGGCATGAAAAACATCTGACAGCGTTTCAGATGAAAATTTAGGAAATGTTGGAGGGTTGTGAGGCTCGTGGATAGTTTATCTGTCCATGTCAATCAATTTGACACATTTTCATTCGTTACACATCCACTTATTTCTTATCTGGTGCAAGGAAAACACGCAGCTGTACCAAGTCACACCAACCTTAAGTAGTAAATGTTTTTTTAAATGGCTGTCCTATACATAAATATCTCTGACATTATCAAAGGTGCTATGCGAAATGGAATGGTGTTAATTGCATTCGTAATCGTGTTACGGTATTTAATTAAAATCTAAAAATAGCCAAATGGGTTTGCTCGCTTCTCTGTCTTGCATATTTTAATTTGTTTTCGTAATTCACTTTAATAGTAACTACCTTGTTTTAATTAAAATGCTGCAACTAATGTAACATGTACGCAAAACTGTAAATTGTTCTGGATGTATTTGTATGTATTTGTAAATGGCTCTAGATATTTAATTATTTTTGAATTTAATTGAGTTAATTTTGCATGTAGGCAAATGGATTAATTTTTTTTGGTTGTGTATGGTAAAAATAGCTTCCTGGTGAGTTTCATGGTGGACGCCCGAGGTGGGGCCATGCGAGGCTGTCGACATTCTGGAGTTCGCGTGATAATTCCTCCAAGAAAAGCGCCAAGTCCGATGAGAATCACTTGCAGATACTTAAAGAAAGACAAATTGTTGAACCCGCCACCATTAATGGAAGGCGAGGCTCTGGCCTCAAGAATTTTGGAACTTGGACCTTCTGGAGCGAAATTCCTTGGACCGGTCATCTTGGAAGTTCCTCATTTCGCCTCCCTTCGCGGTCAAGAAAGGGAAATTGTTGTCTTGAGATCTGATGATGGCGCAGCATGGCGTGAGCATAATTTGGACGCTACTGAGGAAGCTGTTCAAGATGTCCTCAATGAATCATTTGACACGACGGGTAAGAAATATCAGTCACTCATTCAATTATTTAATTTTAATTAATTAATTAAATAGCTCACAGATTGATCACCAAAGAGTAATATAAGATAGCTGTCTTTTTTTTCAAAAGAAATTCCAACTTTTTCAAAATTTTGAAAAAAAAATACACTACTACTGAGGCGTTTCTAGGACGACGATTTTTTGTTAGAAGAACACAGGTGAGGAAAAACGAGGGATTGCTAGTGTAAAACGAAAGGAGAGGCTACTGGACAGTCCCAGGCTAATCCCCACCTTGGGAGGAACCCATAACCAAATTACTTGAGTTCTCCGTCCCGGAGTCTGTTCTGTCCCGTGGCTTATCCTCCAGGACGAAACACTCGTTTTTCATCACCTGTACTTCACAAAATCATCTTCGTCCTAGAAACGCCTTGCTTACTCCTAATGAAATCATAAATCAACCAAAATTTTAATCTGAAAGGCAGATAAACGTGTCGCGCCTTTTTAAGTGACTCAAAATAAAAAGGTGCGAAAGGCCTTGAGGCAACAAAAACATTTGACAGCGTTTCAGATGAAAATTTAGAAAATGTTGGAGGGTTGTGAGCTCTTTTAGTCAGAATTTTGTTACATGCTTTCTCCAGATCAATAAAAAGGATGAGTGAGGGAAAAATATTTTGTAAATTAATCGTTGGGATTAATTTCCTTTAGTAGATCTGAAGCAGTTGGAAGATCTGAAGACGAGTCGCATTACGCGTATCTTGACGACGGACTTCCCGCAGTATTTCGCTCTGGTGTCGCGCATTCGTCAAGAAGTTCATGCGGTGGGCCCCGAGGGAGGAATGGTGTCGTCCAGCGTCGTTCCCCAAGTTCAGGCCGTTTTCCCCACCGGAGCTCTCACGAAAAGAATCAAAGTGGGACTTCAGGTAAGCAAACTGCGCCCATCCAAATCCACACCTACAAAGAAAATCATCGTCAATAACATTCCGAAAAAGAAACGCTTTGCACTGATTTGGTGAAGGGCTAATTATTATCTATCTATAAAATTAGTAGAAACTTTCACCTAACGAATACCTACTACAGTTGGGTGTTGGCCTGAACTGACCTGAATTATTCTCGAGTGGTTGTTATACCCGTTAACATATGTACTCACATATAATTCTAATTATATTACCTCTCTCTCTAATTATTAGTTCTATATAATTAAGGCCGTGTTGTTAGTTATTAGGGAAATTGCGATTTTCCATTTCTGTAACGGATGGAAAAATTACGGAAAAACATTCATTGTTCGCGTAACGAAAAAACAAGGGATTTCTTTTTACGTCACGGTTACGAAAAAGCTAACAGGACAGTAGAAAAGTCACGTGCTATGTGCGCGCGCATACAATTTTTAACCAATAGAATTTTCTGTAATTTTTTCGTACGTTACGGAAACGGATAATCGCAATGTCTCTATTATTGCTAGAGTATTAGCTCAGGTCATCATTATTCTTAGTCAATGCTACTAAATCTCATGGGAAATTTGAGTTTTTAAATTTCCTAGATAGGAGAAAAAAACAGCACGATCTTTAAAACTTTTTAGTACTACCTTAATTAATCTTCTATGACAAAGTATGCTTAATTGCCTCTAATAATTGTCTAATTAGCAATTAAACTCCTTTTTGCAATTACTAAAATTACACTAAAAGACAATTACCACTCACTTCTCTGCTTACACTATGCAATTACAAGAGACACATATTATAAAATAGGTTTTCATTACGTCACTCATTAACAGCAGCAGCTAGCTCCCTAAATAATTAAATGGCAATTATTAAAAAAACAGGTAGGTACTTTCTCCTATAGATCTCGCTGTAAGTTGTTTCACTTATATAATAATATTAGCATTAGTTGCAACAGGAAAGTAATTTTCTCTCGTAGAATAAGTTCACAAAGAGCCTAAAGGCATTAAATTATGTAGAATTTTCTCCTGACTCCTCTGACATGGTTTAAATTATGCACATCTGCCTGCTACTCTCGTGAATTTTGTGTAGGATAAAACCAAGTAGATGCCTGAATGGCCATGATGCCGTTGAAAAAGTAATTACCTTAGGAAAATAAACAGGGAAATGAAAGTAGAGCGGAGAAAGTTGAGTTATAGAATGTAGTTTTTTGAGGGAAAGTCGTGTGGAGAAAGTTTTAAAAATGCCTTTGATGGCAGAGAGGAGCTGAAAGGAAAGTGTTTTACCTGAATTGGAGCCTGTATATGTAAATCATAAAAATAGATGTTGACTCTACTACACCCACACAAAATAAAATAGAAGAATCTCTATCAAGGTATAAAACCACAAAGATATTAAAAACTTTATCAGTAGTGCTCTTCTATATTAAAATAACTTTCATCCTAAAAATTACGACACAGCAAACTATTTACACTGTTATAAAAATTTAATTAAATTAAAAAAATAGTACACATGTTATAGTACCACTGTGTCCTACTGTGTCGGTTTTAAGAGACGATTATAAAAATATTGTTCATTTTACTGAATACTCACTGCGGTGACGTTGAAAAATAAGAAAATATTATGAGTAGCAGGGGAAAAAACTAATTATCAAAAGTAAAGAGCTGCAGCTGAAAAAGATCTGCATTGTTGTAAGATATTATTATTATATTATATAGGTACCATTATTGCATTTAAAAGTGAACACACTACAAACTAGCTAAAAACATTGCCATTAACCCTATACTGTTGACTTACTGTATACGATAGGGCCCTTAAAAAAACTGCAATTAAATATCAAGCCGTGAAAACTCATTAACTTATAACCTCTCTCTCTCTCTCTATAGGTTGTATTATTATAAGGTTACTGAATAGGTAGATATTTTTTAAATGAAAGCACTCTTAGAATTAAAGCGAAAATAATAGAAAATCCAAAAAAAATCCTTCCCATAATATATAGTACAGGGGCCATCAAAAGTAACGGCACATACGACTTTCTTCATGGAAATTTTAATTCATATTTTTCCGTTAAATAGCGCACCAAAATTTATTTTCACAACTTTCCAAGCTCCTTCCCAAATTCCTTTCCAAGATCCTTCCCTTGATCCTTCCCAAACTCCTCCTCCTTCCCTTGATCCTTCCCAAACTCATCCTCCTCCCCTTGATCCTTCCCAAACTCCTCCTCCTCTCCTTAATCCTTCCCAAACTCCTCCTCCTTCCCTTGATCCTTCCCAAACTCCTCCCCCTTCCCTAGATCCTTCCCAAAAGACTTTCACATATTTCACTTTCTCTTAATTTTTTGAAGGAAAATACTACGTGGTGAAAGTTTAATTTAGTTGGAAAGCAGTGAAAACATTTTTGGTCCATTATTAGCGGAAAATATAAAATAAAGTTTAAATGGAGACAGTCGTGTGTGTAGTTGTTTTTGGTATACCCTGTATACAGTACATAACACATAGGTAGCTTAGGTTAGAAGAAGAGAAAATTGAGTGATGCTACATTATAGTATTAGTAAAATTAACTTACGAAAACCATATTGATGTTTGATGTGTCGTGCAATGATAGTTAACGTTGTATTTCTAGTCAATTAATTTACTGTTCTCTGTTAACTTGTTTTATCTTGAAAATTGTAAGTAAGCAAAAATAAGGGAGATTTATTACTTTTGGCGCCTTTCAAATTAACATTCTAATTTCTGGGTTAAAAATTAAGTTTTTTAAAAGTTAAGGCCTGTGTGACCAGGAAAATTTTATGCTTTAACAGACTTGCACTAAAAACGTGTAAAATAAAGTCAAAATTTAGCATAATTCTTTGCTTTTATTTATAAAATTTCATTTTAGAATTAGAATGAGTTTTTTTGAAAGGGCAAAGTATAAATTGGCCTTTATAGTCAAAAGATTTTTAACCCATGTGAGTCTAAACTGGACAGGATTCTCATGAGGAAGCAGCATTTAAGAGTTTTAAGATTTTTTGTGTGATTTGTTGGTTGGTTCGTGTTATGATTATTATAGTTGAGTATTTAATGGTGTTTCTGTATGAATTGAATTTCTATGTATGAGTTGATTACGAAAAAATGAATTGGAAAGTGGAAAGGTATCCAGTTCTTCGGCATAGAAGACGGGATTCCGCCCAATAAAAAAATTTTCAAAGAAAACGGAAAAAATTGTCCTTGTCTATTCGTATCTCTCTGTCTTAACTGTCTGTCTGCATTGATTTGCGACTAATTATAATAAAACAAGAGCGAGAGCAGTGGAAATCCTTGTCAATCAAAAATATTTTTCTGTATCTCTACTTATCTATGTATATTTGTTAAAAAAGTAGAAAAAAAAAACTATTGTCTCTCTCTTTCCTTTGATGAATGCGTTTTTTTAAAAGTCTCTAATTTTCCTGTTGAAATTTAAAACTGACAAATATTTTCACTTTGATTATAAAAGAAGGTCCCAGAAAATTATTTATCAGAATTTATCTTCACTGTCATTCATGTATCTTCTATAAAATTTACGAATTGGGCTGACTCCCGTAGTCGGATACTTTTTTCATTTCCGAATCTTTTCTTCTTATTATTATTATTACTCATCTTTATTAAGATTCCTTACATTCTTTCTTTGTCTATTTATTATGGACGTTTACGTACAACTCCTTTTCTTTGTTCTTCTGTTCTTTCCATTTCTCTTCTTCTCATTTGCATTTTGATTTATGATGTTTTTTTGGGGCCTCCTTGCTTTTGATGATTGATGCCGCGCTTTTCCACTGCTTCTCACATTCAATTCACTAGACTCTATAAATAATTCATCATGTAGATGTAACTTGGATGTAAGTAGTTCATTTTCATACGCGAAATTTAATTAATATTTACGAATTTAGTACGTGCATACCTAATTATTAATTAACTAGCCGAAAAAGAGTTCATCTACTTATGTCATTAATTATTCACGTACTTACTTTTGGTTTACTTTGAAGTTTCTGTTGTTTTTTATGGTGAACATCTTCTTGAACATCATGGAGTGCATTTATTTTGCTTTTTTGATCTTTCTCATTTTGTATCTTCCAAATTCTAACAAACTCTCGTTTTCTGCATCCCTTTTTCATACCTACTTACCTACTACTAATTATTAACAAGGCAGGTGGACGCTGTTATCATGGAATTGAAGCAAGGTAGGCTCCTCTGACCGTTTTGAAATTAAAATTAGACTTTTTCCTACTTGGAGACAAATAAATGAAGAATTGCCCACAAAATCTTCCTATTTATGTCTCCAGTCGAAAAAAAAAGTGAATTTTAATTTTAAAACAGTCGGACGAACCTATACCTTCCTAGACATATTCTTATGGTAACAGAGTCTACCTGCCTTGACTTATTAACGATGATTTTCTTTATGAATTATTGGTAGTTGTTATTGCATAATTTTTAGTAATAAATTAGTTTTAATTATTATTATTATATTTTGTTGAATATTATTTATTAATTTATGTTATTTTTTGTTTTATTTTTTGGTTGGTTGTTTGGATGAATGATTGGCGACTTTCTGCGGGATTTTGGCTCTTCCATAATATGAAAAAAAAATGCATCCTCCACCTTGTCACCTGTCTCTGACGCATATATAAAAATTCACGATTTTTTGCAACAATGGAATGTTGGTTGGTTGGTGGTATTTGGATTTGCATTCATTTGCCCAAAATCATGGCTACCTCATTATAGGCTCAACCGATTGCCCCGGAGTTGATCAACAAGGTTGCCGGCAGTCGAGTCTCTGTCTCACCGATTGTGACTGTGGAGCCGCGACGGCGAAAGTTCCACAAACCCATCACGTTGACCATCCCCGTTCCAAAGAGTCAAGATCCAAATTCATCTTTGCGATTACTTTGTTCGATCACAGGTGAGAATATCTTTCCATATTCCATTTTTTTCCTTCTTCTTCTTCATATGACTGCTCTCTCTTTATTCTACTACTGTACTGTAAATTGTACCGTAAAAAGTAATGTAATCTGTAGGGTAATATTTATACTCATTCGCACCGAAACATTTTTGAAATAGAAAATTAGAAAGCAGATATTATCTAGAAAGTTGAGTTGTCTTCACAATAAATTATTATACAAAACTTAATTAATTCGTACCGTAAATATTTAATTAATGTTAGTCTCTATAGTTTAATAGTTTTCTGTGATGAGTTCTTATGGATTATTTTTTATGTTCCTTTGATGTTTTCATCATTTATTATTGTCAGTTGAATTGATTGAGATTTATTAATAGGTAGTTGTTTTTTTTAGAGATTTCTTTCTGGATTTTAGAAGTGAGAGTAATTTTTATTGTAGTTTATTCTTACCATGAAAAATATCTATCGTTCAGTAATAAAAATAAGAGATGGCTTTTCTTTTCTCATTTCGTGTACTTAAATAGGTACCGTAATTATCAATAAATGGTTACTATCTTTTTCTCTTTCTCTCCTCTTACAATAAATTTCAGTAAAAATGTTTTGTACCGTAAAGTACCGTAAATTGTAACGCAACGTACTGTGAACTTTGTTCCACTAGATCGTATTCGTAAAATTCGTACGTACTTTTAGGAAATTCTGTGCTCTGCTCACTCTGTTTGTGTTCTGACATTGTAAAATAGTTTTGTGATTGACGAGCAATGCTATAATATTGACTTCTCTCATAATTGGTTCATATTTTGTGGAATTTTGTCCGTCCAGTCAGTCAACTGCAATTCTAGTCTTCTAGTGTACATGTTTTTTTTAGAATTTATTTGAAAACGTAATTCACCGTAATATCTACGTAGTAGTTAACATATTGTATATTTGTTCATTTTGTGTTCTTCAAGTAATTATTAGCACAAATTGGTAATGTGACTGTTATTTGTCGATCAATAAAAAAACTAAAGAAAATATTTTCATATGGATTTTTACTAAATAAATAAATACATTTTATTAAATACTTTTTACTAAATTAAATATTTATCGACAAATACAATGACGTTACAGTATGTTGCGAATAAGATTCTAAGTATACAGTGTATGTGATAATTTATTATAATTTATAGTGGACGATCAGCTATAATTAGCGAGATATTTTTTAGTTTACAGAGCTAGTATTATTGAAGCGTTTAAATTCTTTAGCAGCACTTCTCTTAATTATTTGTCAGTGTGACTCTTCTCGTCTGTCTTATTATTATTATACTAGTGTATTCTTCTTCCGTGTCTTATACTTTACTTATCGACTGAAATGAAACCTTTTTTCCGTTTTGTGTGGTTTATCGACATCTGGAAGATCTTGTTGCTTTGCTTTTGATGGGGTTTGACTTGGTTCGTTCGTTTTTCTTTTTGTGGGACATTTTTATGATCCCACAATCTGTTACTCTTCTACTCGTTTCCTATCTTGGTTCATTTTAGTTCATTTTTTATGTTCTTAACTAAATTTTATTCATTATTTTACTTAACTGTTGTGTTAGGTCTTCTTCGTTTTATGTACTCTTCAAGTAGGTACTTATTAATTAGGAATATAAGTACCCACATATATAAATAATCCAAATCACCGTCGTACAAATAACAATATAATTTACTAAGGACTAATACATAAATACTGCTACCACTTTGAATTATAGTTATATGCTTAAGGTTGTCTTGAATAGTTTGCGGGAGACGAGTTGTTCTCACAAACTAAAATTTGACTAGGTGCTATATATAGTCAGAATCTCAATCATCTTTTCTGTAGGAAAAATGGAGGCGACATTTTGAAATCAGTGAATTTTGAACATAAAAATAAATTTTTGAAAAAAAGTAGTTTGAGTGGGAATTTACATGTAAAACATTTTCGTGGAATTTAAAAAATACTTGCGAGCCAGAATTTTTAAAAATTGCCCTCGTGGTTTCTAGATAATGCGCCCTCTGTCGAAAGAGCTTATTACACTACGACTCCGTTCCTTTTTTTAAATACTCAAATCGTCTCCGGGATTTTCGAGCGGGAAAGCCAACGTTTGAATTGTGTGTGTTATTACTTTACTACAACAATCTCATTTGTCAATCGTTCAAGACAACCTTAAGTATATAATTTTTTTTAAATTCAACTTTGATTTGTAGAGTTTTTCTAATTAATTATTGAACTTCTTTAAACTCGTTCTTATCCGTTCTAATTATTATTAAAAATTACTATGATCCTATTATAAAATATTGAGAGACAAAAAAGATCAATTACTAACCTAATTATAATATTTATTATCACTCTATATTAAATATATAAACTAATAAATACTTATAATATTAACTACCTATATTACTCTTTATATTATATTTAAGTATATAATATATTAATTATTTTTTTTAAATTATTGGATCGTTTCACTTAAATGAGACACGTCTCGATCCTTTTCGTAAAATGAAGAAACTAGCCAAGAACTAAATTGAAACTCGGTTGATAAAAAAAATGCAAATTGAGTTTTTCTCTTAGCGAAATTTGGAATTTTACTAGTTCTTGATTAATTTGCTAATTTCGTTTGACCTGTATATTGTATTGTTGTATATTGTTTGGGCTTACTGAGTGCAGGCGTGTTTCGGAAAAGATCTCTCAAAGGTAAACACACTCTTCTCCCTTCTAATCTTGATTCTCTCACAGAATATTTGGTCGTCTTTCTCTCTAATAATCTCTCTCTCTCTCTTGTCTCCTTGCACTCTCTGCCTTCTTCATTCATTTTTTTCATTCTAATTTTCCGTTCATTATGAATTCTTTTTTGTTTCCGTTCAGTTCGTTCGACTGTCAATCGTGTCACGCTATAAAATATCAAAAAAAAAATTAATCTCTCGATCTCTGTCCTCTAAAAACTTGTGACCTGAAAGAAAAAATGCGTTTTTGAGGCGGAGACAATTTAAACGCTGAAAAAAGTTCAATAAATTCATACAAAAAACTCAAAAAAATATGAGAATAAATTCATGAAATAATAAACAAAAGATCTATGTACTTAAGGATAAGGGAAATTAGGATTTAAAAATTATAATGTAGGATAAAAGATTATATAATTAAATTGCAATTAATAATTTTCTCTGTTAGCGTTTTGATTCGACTTGCGTCTTTCCCCATTTATAACAATTCCTGATCTTCTTCATCTTCTTCTGGCCTATAAATTATTGTACACCTTCTTGGCCCAGCCCAGCCTATTTTCTTTCTACTTAATAATTAATTAATCCATGAAAATATTTTTTCTTCCCTTTAATTTAATAATAATAATATTTTAATATACATTGATAAGTTAAAGTTCTGCAACTTTCTCTCTTTATTATTCTAATTCTACTTTCTCTTTCGCATGAACCATTGTTAAATGATTATACTGACTGACATGATAATCTCTCTCTTTAAATTTTTGATTTTTTTGTACCATGCTGTACTGTTTTTAATTATTATTCTGATTAACTTTTTTAAATTTCCCTGTTCTCTTCTCTGTATACGAAAAAATAATTTTGGTGATTTAATAATTTTGGAAAGGACGAAAAAGGAGAACTTATCGGAAAGTTAATATAATATTTGTAAATAATAGAGATCAAGAGAAAGTATAAGATTTTAATAAATTTTTCTAAACTAGTAAAAAGCAGAGCAGCAGGGCAGGGTTTTTTTTTGATTATTTCTTTTTGTTATTGTGTTTTTATTTTTTCCTGTTGAGAATAAGACGGGGCTATATAATACTTGGCCGGCCACAGTCAATTTTTTTATTTATTTATTTGCTAATTGCGATGTGATTGAATTTGTCACTATATAATTGTCATTGTCACTATATAATTGTCATTGTCACTGTCACGTTTCACAATTTTTTAAGAATGTCATTATTCCTTTCTCCTGCTATTCACTTTCACTCTCTCTCTCTCTCATCTCTCTCTGTATCTATCTTCTCTCTCTCTCTCTCTCTCTGATCATGGACATTTCTAGATTGTACTGTACTTACCTTTTGACGAAGACTTTTCAAAACTAATAATAAAAAATTCAAGAACCTTACGATAACTTGAATTTCGATTAATTTCATTTGAAAAAAAAATAAAAAGCAAAAGAATTTCGGTTCATTTGTGATGTGCGTACACGCTGCACTGCAGTAAGCCTCACTCTATCTCTCTCTCTCTATCTATCTATCTATCTCTCTATATAATATCTCTCTGTCTGTCTATATATCTAATAAAAGTACCTAAAAAATGATCTGATCGTATCTGAACGGTTTCCGTAAAAATTTCTCAATTGTGATTCAGTTAAGTTCCCTGATTTCT
>JABASI010004218.1:0-14517 GCA_019776505.1 Tomocerus nigrus | reverse complement strand
TTATGAATTTGCAGAAATGTTCCCGACAACTATAAAATTCTATTTTTGCAAGGAGGAGGAACCGGTCAATTTGCAGCAGTCCCATTGAATTTAATTGGTAGAACTGGAAAGGCTGATTATATTGTTACTGGCTCATGGTCTTCTAAGGCTGCCAAAGAAGCCAGTAAATATGGAAAACCCAATGTGGTTCATGCTAAACTCGATAAATACGGGTCGATACCAGATCCTTCTACCTGGACATTAGATCCCGAAGCTTCTTACGTTTATTATTGTGCTAATGAAACTGTGGAAGGAGTAGAATTTCAATTCGTACCGGAAACTAATGGAGTGCCTCTCGTTGCTGATATGTCCTCAAATATCTTTTCCAGGGCTTTAGATATTTCAAAGGTTTGTATACAACGGTTGACAGACCTATTGAATATTTTATTAAATATTGTACCTACTATTAACAAATTAGTGAAATGCAGCAAAGATTTTCATAGAGAAATAACGTTGTCAGTGAATATAAAATAGATATCGTAGTATACAGTATTACAGTATTATATATATGGTATTTTTATAGGTAGATTTATTAAAATTTGTTAAAAAATTATGTATTGGTTAGAGAAAATTATGTATGGATAAGGTTAGTTGTGTATTGATGTTGAAAAGGAAATTATTTTGACAGTTTGGAGTGATCTACGCTGGTGCTCAAAAGAATATCGGGCCGGCAGGAGTAACAATTGTTATTGTTCGGGATGATTTAATTGGAAATGCTTTGCCCATTTGTCCAACTGTGTTAGACTACAGTATCATGGCCAAAGAAAATTCTCTTCATAATACTCCGCCCTGTTTTGCGTAAGATGTTTACAAATAGCTAACTTTATTCAAAAATAGCATAGTAAATAAAAATTAACAAAGTAAAAGAGTATGGGTAATTTTCTTATGGTAATAAATGTGTTAATTTTCTTTTGAAACTGCAGAATTTACAGTATGGGTCTCGTGTTCGATTGGGTCTTGAACAACGGCGGAGTGGAAGCCATGGAAGAGCGAAGTATAGAAAAGTCGAACATGATATATTCCGTGATGGACGATTCTGAAGGGTATTACACGAGTGTTGTGGACCCAAGTAATAGAAGCCGGATGAACGTGCCATTCCGAGTAAAGAAAGATGAAGAGCTGGAAAATAAATTCCTTAAGGAAGCCAAAGCTTTAGGTCTTCTTGGTCTTAAGGGACATCGCTCTGTCGGAGGGATTCGTGCTTCACTTTATAATGCCATTCTGCCTGAACAAGTGCGAACGCTTCAAGAGTTCCTGAAGAATTTCCAAGCGAACAACCCTTGAAAAATGCTCGTCCCATGCAAGACAAAATAATTAACCTTGTATTTGTCTTATTAGGCATTGTTGTTGCTATAATATAAAAAGTAATCTACAAACCTATACATATACAGCTATTATAGGATCTTACCTTAACCTAAATCTTTCAAAAACGCCTACCGATTAGCAATAATTGCAAAGCTGCTGACTTGACTTTGACCTAAACTAAACGTATTGACCTGAGCTATTAAAGTAGGTAATTATATAGGTTTGCTATTTCTACGCATACCTGATGTACTGCAACATAATCTTCCATTACACTACTGCCTGATTAATTGTTCAACTTACAATTAAAATACATATTTACTTCAGTATAAGGTGCCACAATTATCAACACAAACACAGTAAACACACAGTCACATTGCTCACTTTCAAAACATATTCTTCTTCTGTATTGCGGCTGTGTAGCGAGAACTAATATTATAGATTTCCTTTGTACACCTGTAAACATAAAGACAGAAAATGAAGGATTTATTGTAACGAAACGATACAAATCACTAAAGTGTCATAACATACCTATATAAAGTTATAATCTACATCTTTTGAAGTAACAGATAAGTGCATTTAAGCCTTATTTAGTATAAAATATCATTCCTTACTCTCAAGTGCTTTAATTACATAGTTAAGTTTGTAGTTTGTGCTTAGTGTTATATTATTAGTATATAGCATGCAGCTATAAGAATAATTATTTTCTCATTTATCTGTTTTGTAGAGCTCCAATTAAAATTCTTGTCTCAAATCTTCATTTTGAAACTCAAATTAAATTGCAATTACTTTAAGTGCATGTAAATAATCTCAAATCCAAAACAACACGATTAAAGTGTTAAATGCGCCAATGCATGCTAAAACATTTACATTATTTCTTTTAACAACATTAATTTTAATTGCCATATACTGATTACTTGCGGTATATAGTCTTTATATATTATTATAGTACTATATAGGTTATCAAAGCAAAATGTCACAACTGAAAAACTGCCGTATAAATGGACATGTCAAAATAAAACGCGCTTTCACCTTTACTACCTTATTACATACTTAAGTACTAAACGTGACGCATACATGATACACCGACTTAGTTTGGCGTAATTAATGAGTAAATTAAATACTATCACTTTATAACAGTAAGTGCTACTAGCTAGTGTAATAAATAAGGGAATAAGTACTGTGCTAAATACCAGCAATAATAATTATACTTACATATATCAACAATCCATACATTCTACACATTGTGATCAATCTGTGCACATTAAATAGATCTTATGTAAATGGAATAGTCTCTAGAGAATTTGTTTACATTATAAATTTGATGATTCCAATAAATATAAGATCGTATTTTGAGCTTTATTGGTAAATATATCTTTACAGCGTTTTCCATTTTATGAAACCATGCATAACACTTAATACCAGGTTCTTCATCATCCCTCTTCAAAATGTAAATATTTTGGGGTTTAATTTAATAACCCCGAAACAGTTGGCAAAAATTCATAATAATATTATGTACAGAGGCATACCCAAAAAATATAGCAGCAACTTCTAAAATATCGAGTTTCTTTCCGAATATGCCGAATTGTTTAGCATAATTCGTTTCTCAAAGGACTGTGGGGTACACTAAGACATTGCGAACATGTCCGACAGGAAATTAGGGCGCCGGTTACTTCACGAATNCGAGTTTCTTTCCGAATATGCCGAATTGTTTAGCATAATTCGTTTCTCAAAGGACTGTGGGGTACACTAAGACATTGCGAACATGTCCGACAGGAAATTAGGGCGCCGGTTACTTCACGAATTTAAATTTTCTTTCTTGAGGAACTTCCGAGATACTGCTGGTTTTTTGTCAAAATTAGAAATTTTGAGAATATCATCGCTAAAATTTTGTACTGATAATAGTGTAATGCATAAAAATGAGTGGGGAGGAGCAGTATTGCATTAAACAGTGCCAGGTGAGAGTGGTGAGACTGGATCTTCCTGTACGTAGATGTTTAGTGTGCTATTCCACAAATGTTGTCAACTTTTCTGCTACGGAGAAATGGGCATGGCAGAAACGTCAAATTGCTGAGTCCCTTTGTCAGATTTGGTCCTTATCGAAAGATCCATATGTCGACAAAATTCGAAGAGTTACCTACTGCACAAAATGCTACGAAAACATCTTCAATTTGAACACAATATTTAGGAAAATAAGAGCATTGGAAGCCAAGCTATCTGAAGCTCAATGCAAAATAGAGGATAGAATTGCTTAGATCTCTGAAAATATACAAAACAGATGTAAATAAATATAACATGTCCTTGCCCTGGGATGATGTCAGGAAAAAAATTATTTCAGGTGGGAACGTTTGCTTACAATTTTGATGCCCAATTTTTCTGGTATATTTTGCATTTAAAAATGCACAGACGTTTACAAAAATCATAATTTATTTTGCAGTATTAAATGTGGCTCCTGAAATTCCTTTGGAAGAAGAAGATTCGGAAGACAAGGCTTTTTTGGCCTGGGCAGAAGGAAATGCTTCCAACGACACGAAAAGTACGAAAGTAAACTCAAAACTAACCAGGTCACCCGGTCCTGCTCGCAAGAAAATTAAGAAGCAGCAAACAGTTAATTTCTCTGAGGCATTGACTTTCCTTCACCAAGTTCCTGCTGATATAGCTCCCCTTCCTCCTCCTGTTGATATTGCTCCGCTTCCTCCTCAGGCTGATATTGCTCCCCTTCCTCCTCCTGCCGATCTTCCGCCATCACTTTCTCCTTCTCCTTCAGTCTTGTCAGATAGCGATATTTTCAATGAAATGATTGAACCTACGGAATCTGCAGAATTTGTGGAACATCTAGAATCCGATCTTGTTTCAAGGTTAATATTAACAATGCTTGTGTTTGTCATGAAAACTTGAAAATATCCTTGGTCATTTTAGTCTACAATTATAAACTTTTGTTTCAGCCAAAACGAAGATCAAGATCAATCTTTGGTATTAGGAAACGAAAGCGAAGAAGAAAACATTTATAATTCAGGTTATCTTCCGCCGTTGGTCAAGATTGAAGAGGTCTGTAAACTTACTGGCTTATTTGTTACTTATTATTGCTAGTTTCTCTTAGTGTTGTTGAAGGCGGAGTCTGAAAATCAATGTTCATTTCTAGGGAGTGCCAAACTTAACGCCATTCTACCCATGTACCGTTTCTGGTTGTCGCAAAAAGTTTAAGAATTCCATTTTGTTAGTGGGGCACACAAAACGAGTCCATGAAGGTACTCTAACTAATTTTCTTATGATATAATTATCTGTTTACCTATGAAATCAGTCCACATACCTAAGAATTCTAAAAAAGAAACATTTGATTTTTGATTTTAGGGATTGAAAAGCCTTACATGTGTGATATTTGCGGCTACGCGTTTTCTATTTACCAGGACTTAAAAAATCATCGTGTAACTCACTTTGCTGATAGGCCCTTGATATGTGAGTATTGTGGGAAACGATTTAAACAGTGGAGATATCTGAAGTATCACATTATGGTACATCAAGGTGGTCAGACGTATAAATGCAAGATTTGTGATAAAGAGTTTCCGGGTCCCAGTATGCTTCGCCAACACGTAAATACACACAAGGTAAGAATATATAAAGCATTTAATTCCATATAGGTATGGTACGTATTTTTGCAATTTAAATGAACTGCATACGGAAATGATATTAATAGAGTGAGCGAGGATACATGTGCGAAATATGCAGTGCAGAGTTTAGGAACCTTAGACTCTTAAGATACCATCAACAGTCCAAACATGAAAGCAGGGAGCGACAAATAGTTTGCGAATTCTGTCCAGGAAAAACATTTGCGAATCCTAGGAATTTGCGAATACACATGAAGCGTCACGTAAGCATTAAGCATTTAAAAGCTAATTGGTCTAGCTGTTTATTTTTGTAAAGAATATTTAAATATTTTTTGTATATTTTCAGAATGATGACTTTGATGTTCGATGTCCAGTGTGTAATATGGGTGTAGAAAACGAGACACGGCTAAAAACTCACATGATTTCCCATTCGGATGATCTAACTTATTTTTGTGACATTTGCTCGAAAGGATTCAAGCATAAAGACAGTCTTAATCTGCACAAAAAGAGACATGTCATGAGAGCTAATGATGATCGGCCGTTCCAATGCAACATTTGTAACAAACGTAATGAATTTATATAATCTATAAATTAAATAGCGACCCATTATATATAATGAACTGACAAAAAAATAACTCGTACCATTCTCTACAGGTTTTCTAGCTAAAAGATATCTTATTCGTCACTCAGTCCTACATAACCCGAATGGTAATCTGTATTCATGTGAGATGTGTGAGGAAACGTTTCCTCTATATCATTCCTTAACAGCCCACGTGAAAAAGTGCCATCTAAGCGAAAGATCGTCGTCCACTGTTGACCCTCAAAACAAAAACACATTTAAAACGAAGAACACCAGTTTCAGCATAAATACCCAACAAAAACAAGCAAAGTCGAGTAATCTAGTACCGGATCAATATTTGACGACTAATCAACATAATCAACAACTTCATTTAGAAGGCATGCAAGAAAATGTCAATATCGAAGGCGTCACAATACACGTTACGTTGGCACCACCCCAACAAACTCAAGTAAATCTGGAGCAACAAGCGCAAGTTGATTTAGAGTCCATGGCACAACAAGTAAACTTGGAACAAATGAACCAATCCCTAAATCTTGATGCCATTACTGCCCAACAAGTTAATTTGGAGCCTTTAGTACAACAAGTCACTCTGGATTCAATTGCTCAGCAAATACATCTTGAACCTTTGACACAGGTCAATTTGGAATCTATTGGCCAAATTAATCTGGATTCTATGGGACAGATAAGTTTAGAGCCAATGAGACAAATTAATGTTGAACCAATGACAAGGCTTAGTTTGGAGCCAATGACTCAAGTTAATCTGGCACATATGGGACAAATAAGTCTGGACTCAATGGCCCAGCTTTCACGGGTTAATGTTGGACCAATGGGTGAGGTCAATATTGAACCCCTCACTACTATCAACATAGATTCTCTACCTGGAATAAGTTTGGAAACTTTGCCACAAATGAATATGGAATCAATTTCTCGCATAAATATGGAGCCAATGTCTGCAATGAATCTGGAGTCTATGGCTGCAATGAACTTAGAATCGATGAGCCAGGCCAATATTTTACCTCCGATTGATCAAGTCCACCTAGACTCAATCGGACAACAAGACATGGACAATGATGATAGCAACTATTTTGAATCAGTGAGCATTGATGAAAATGACAGCAATCAAATGGTACCACAAAATGTGTCAAATGGACCTTCTTCGTGTATGTTCGAAGCTATGGACATGGGGGCGATGATGGAAATGGAAGCTTCACCAGCAACGACTCTTATGGAAACCCTAGCAAGTTATTATCCCGATATTTAACCAAAAGATCTTCCTCTTCCTTACACAACAACAACGATAGGATTTAAAGGTGACCGGTGACTCATAATTTCGGAATTCTGCTATGGTCGCATAATCGAATTTGATTTGGTATTCGAGAAAATAGCTAATTAGATCTGTTAAACTGTAACAAGTTTTATAAAATATACAGGAAGGGCAAAAGGCCTGACCCGCTTAACTGTCAGACGTCTATTGTCCGAAAGTCACATTAAATTTGATTATTCGACCATTTTTCTCTGAAAATGGCGCCGTAACGGGCAACTTCGTCTTCTTAAGCCTTCTTACCAAACCTGAACTGAAAAACTGACTGACAAAAAATGGTTAATTTTGTAAACGTAAACGTAACTTTTTATTTTTACATTTTATGTAGTTTTTGTTTGTACTTTTGTATGAATGTATATTATTAAGTGTAACTGTTAGGATTACTTTTTGATTTCAACGGGAAAAGGATCAAATTAAAAAAATTGTATGATAGATCTAATTTCATATCGTATTATTCAATTCTTACAGTACATAACCAATGCATCAATTTACAACAATTTTTCAAACTTCTAATATCTAATTTCATCATTTACACAATACATTTTTATACATTGGCACAAATTCACTTTAACTTGCGTTTTATACTTTCATAATACAGTAGGGTATAGCGTATTACCGATTTCGCTTAGTAATAATTTTGTATCATTTACAATTACAACTTCGTAGTCCTCAATATATTAATATTTGGCATAAAGTTTACACAGTATGGTCAGTTTCTTAATTGCTAGGTAAATAAAAGGGCGTTGGAAATATTCTTACTCAAATTCCTCCTCATCGTAACTTTCTTCCCGAACTTGGAAATTAAAGGGGTCATCGACGTCACTATCGTAATAATCATCGGAATCTTCCGAGTCTCCTTTACTTTCGCTGTCAGAGATTTGACTGATAGTGATAGTCATGGTCCAAACATATTTTCTTCCTATTTGTTCCATGAAATGTTTCAATCCATTTCCTGTGGTCACTAGACAAAGTCCGGTCGTGAAGATTTCTGATCCGGTCTTTCTAGCGCTGTGTACTGGTCCAGTCCATTGTATTTCCAAGTTCTGATATTACATGCAAAATTATTATTTTCGGTAAAGGAGGTGATTTTTAATTAATTACAGATAAAAGCCAAAGGGACAGTAGCACAATAGTAAGTAATAAAAATACAAAATCATACCTTGGACTTATTCTCGATCACTATTTTGGTTTTAAACCCTTCGGCATCCTTTTCTAACCCGCAAAGAGCGACCCAGATCCATACAACTTGATCGTCTACTTGCATAAATTGCAAGAAATTATTATTGTAGCAAGTCATTGCGAAAGGATTTCTGGTCCCATCTTTAACTAGTCGTTTCATATCGTAGACAAACATTTCTCGCTCCCAAAAATGTGTGTTATCTGCAGCAGCGAAGATCCGATGGAATTTTCCTAGATGGTCGAAATACTTCATAAACGGTACCATTTGACCGCAAGATCCAATATGACATTTCATTGGCCTGTTAAACAAAATTTAAATAAGTCATTTTTTTAAAACAAATGCATGGGCGAGATAATTTTTACAAATGAATATGTACGAATACTTACCGATATTCGCATGAGTCTTCATGTTGCTGAAGAGCAGAAACTTTGACCCTAGTATTGCATCCGTCTTCTTCGTACTTGCATTTCCTCAAGCACTTTTCAGCCAATTTTTCAGCGATAAAATTACGACAGCCTTTGAATTCTTCCCGACACACGGGGCACTTTTTAACCCTTCGTTGACAGTTGTAGCATATTATGTGACCTACTTGACAGTTATATATTGGGGGCGATGACGTCTCCATACACACAGGGCATTCCAAAAGAGTTTTTAGTTCATCAAATGACATGGAATCATCTGTGCTAGCGGACGCCATCGAAGAGCAACTGGAAGTCATATCCTGAGAATCCCCTTTTGACATCTTTGGAAAAGAACACGAAAGTTGTCTTTTATTCAGTCTTGAAACGAGATCTTACATAAATTCGTCCACCGTAATATTATAGATGTTAATCGAACACGGATGATGACTGAGACTATAAAAATAAACATAAATACACAAATTAGCTTTCTATTTTCTTAAAATAAATTAGTAAATGTGTGAGCTTGCCCAAACAATTTAATTCCACGGACAATAATTATTTATTATTATTATTAAACTAAACATTAAATGGGAATACGAAGACGGAAGCACCAATGAAGGGGAAGGGTTTATACCTTTTGAGGTAATCACCTGAACTGGAATGATTGATTGTAAATATGTCAGTTTGAAGGACCACGTCGGATTGCATCGACCGAACAATTATACAACTGGTGGTGATTGATGTACAGTCAACAGTGACTTGAGTCAATATTTGCAGAGCCAAGTAGCCAAGGAGTGAAGTGTGAATCCTACTATCACCTAAACCTGAAATCAAACATAATAAATATTATTACATTTAACTATGCAACCTTGATTGCATAGAATAAGTAATTTTGTGACTTACAACTTACTTAACTTAAGGCAATAATTAATATTGTATTGTTGTATATATGATATATATTGTATGTTTATATTGTTGTATATATATTATTACTAATTGGTCAAATTTTACATTTACAACAGGCAGTTCAGTTGTCAGTATATTCAATATTCAATGTTAGGTTTAACAAATATACCTTTTTAAACGTACGTTTGGCAGTAATAATGGTAAACCTGAAGGACTAAAAGGTACACATACAAATCATACAACACACCGATCCACCCTCCCTCGCACCCTACGTTTTATGATTATTTTGCAGTATAAAATGAAAAGATCAGAAGAATTTTGGCACAACTTTGCATTGAAAATTTTAAGCTATAGAAATATTAATGCAGGCATTGTAAAAAATAATTGAAATTAACTGACTAATGGGGGAAAGATTATTTTTTTGATTTTTAATGCGAACGAGGGCGAATCTGAAACGATGGTCTTCCAAATATTTCCAAGAGAAAACAGCTACCGCTTTTCTAATATATTATTCAGTTTGCGCTTCTTATAGTCATACAACATAACGCACATAAAGTGTCACAAACATTTGTCTCATCCTATAAATATTTTTGTCTCATCGCATAAATTATTGTCAAAAAAAGCTTTGACTATTATTGTCAAATGTCAACTGACTAATAAGGTTCTGTTTCTGTCTGACTGATGTTTTCCTGGCTATTGCACTTTGCACACTTGCACTGGTACTAGTACTAGATACTTACTAGATGGGGAAAACTGTTTCAGAATCTAGTTAACACATTAAGTAACATGCATTTCTGCTCTTTTCGTGAGCGTAAGCCTATAAGTCGTAATGATAGTGATCTTATAGGGATAGGATGTTATCTTACTTAAAACACTCAAAAGTTATGTGTAAATGATTTAGTGTATTTACACACTCACTGACTTTACCTAACGTATCTACAGAAATTAGTGGCAGCATGGCTGGAAAACAAGTGTTATTATTACATAGATATCATGCTTGTAAATAGTGGTTTAATTATCTTAATGAGTCATACGACCTTGGTTTGGTTGCATACAAACGAAACACATTAATTGTAATAATATTTTTCTTCCTAACGATGAATAGATGACCACTTGTATATATTACCTATATATCTTTGTGTAATATTGCATATCATATTATTTGACGGTATATTTTATACTCAACCTCAGCAATAAATTATCCCACTCCTGACTCCTGACTTGTCTAACCAACCACAAACTAGTATACCTACAAATCAAGATCACATTATACAGATATGATTTGGATTTTAGTAAAACTGCATCTTATATTCCAAAATAAATTAGGTAACTATCTAAGGATACACTAATAAGTAGGTACAGTATACTAATAAGTAAGTATTCTAAGCATTTTTAAGTGTATTAAGTTGTGTTTAATGGCTTTTATAGCATTAAATCCGTTATTCTGTACAATACATTTTAAGACGTACTATAATTGCCGTATATTGAATCAAAAGTATTCGTATGATTATTTACCTTACCGGCACGCTAATTTTATTTGCAGTATCATGGATGGCTCGTTGATTTTGACCTCACCCTTCAAATCATTCATACCTTTTCAAGAGACAGTGGTCCCTACGTTGCTGCTGAGGGTTGCAGATGAACATGCAGCAAAAGGAAGAAGAGAATGGATTGTATGACTGATTTCCCTGAAAATCTTGTGTAACAGTCAATAACAAATGTTGGAATGTTCAAAAAGTTTTTGCTTCAATTTTTGTAGGTGGATTCTATTACTGGAAAAGGATATTCATATAAAGACTTCCCAAGACAGACAAGAAGTATTGCCAGTGGACTATACAAACGAGGGTTTCGTAAAAGTGACTGTGCGATTTACTGTACATACGAAGTATCTTGCATTCATTTATTTTTCACAGGCGTTTGGCGAGCTAATGGTGTTGTCAGATCCTCTTATCCTGAAGATTTGAAAGGTCTGCTTTGCTGGTGAAAAAAAGGGGAAATGTCATAAAATTCTTAAAACGATAATTTTCATTGTAACTTTATGTTCTATATTTTATTTCTAATGTCCTTAAGAAACACTGCTGGAAAGAGTGAAAGAGTCAAGAGCAACTTGGATATTATGTGACGAGTTGACATTAAAAGAATGCTTGTCAGTATCTAAATCTGTAGCTTGGAATATCCAGGTAATTACTACTAGTAAAGTAGAAGGATGTTTATCTCTGCAAGACTTAATTGATGACGACGGATCTGGTAAGGGAAACTTTTTTTAATTTCAAGTAAAATCTTTTTACGATTATATTTTGCCCTGTGCGCGAAAGCCACCTCGCAGAGTTTCTTGTACAGCCTCTGTCTGTGCTTGCCTAATTGCAATCATTGACTACAAATCCTGCGAGGCTCAACCACTATTTTTAATTTGTATCTGTTTCTTCAATGTCAATTGTTATTAGCTTCGCTTCCAAAATGCATATTAAATGGCACCAGAGAAATAATTATTATCTCAATTTTATTATGCATACCTAAAAATCATTAATTTTTTCAGCATTGCCAGTTTTGGACTTATTACCCGACGACCCCGCATTAATTTTATGTACCAGCGGAACAACAGGATTAAGTAAAGGAGCGGTTCATTCTCACAAGAGCATTCTGGAACTTCTGAATTTTAGGAGAAACTTTTGGATTCACAGCAATGGGCAGCCTAATCTATTTGTTTGCAAAGGGTCACATATCAGAGGAGCTACCGGTCCATTTGGAACAATGATCATTGGGTCGACAGCAATAGTTATGTCCAAAATCTCAAAGGAAATTATTTTCAATGCTGTTCATAAATACCAAGTTCGTCACACTCACAATCATTCTTACATTAATATCTGCGTCTATTTTACAAATATTTTAACGGAAATCAAAAGTATGTATAACAAGTTTTTGATGTTTCTATATAGCCAATTTATGTTCATGGTTTGACCAGCCACATCCTATTATTGGTGAATGAGCCTGATGTGCACACAATTGATAGAACATCGATTAAAGCAGTTTTTGGAGGTGGAGGAATAATTTCCAAAGAAATAGAGGATGATTTCATGAAACTACCTAATGTTGAAGTTGTTATAAACGTAACATGTCATTATTATGCTGCTATGTTGTATTTACCCCATTTAAAAAACTTAAAGACAAATATTACTGTTTTAAATACTAACTCAGGGATATGGATTAACAGAGACAGTATTTTCGGTAAACAATATAGACTTAAACTGTCCTACACTGCTGAGAAAAATCCCAGGTGAGTACCTATGTAAAAAAATAAGGAACTGCGGAGAAATAATTAATATGCAATAATAAAATGAATAGGAACACCACCAATGTCTGTCGGCAAAGTAGGACCAGATTGTCAACTACGGATTAGGGATTTAGAAACTGGAAAAACACTTGGTCCGTGTGAAAGAGGAGAAATCTGCGTAAAAAATCCGCACATGTTTTCCTACTACGTAAATCAATCAGAGGTAATAAAATCAAAATCTACTTCAATTTCAGCAAAAATAAACACGAGTCATAAATAATACTCCCTTGAATACTATTTTAATAGGCAACTGTTGCTGCATTTGAAGACGGATGGTTCCTGACGGGAGATTTGGGTTATTACGACAAAAACCAGTTTGTATTTGTCGTCGACAGAGTTAAAGAAACTTTCAAGTATTTTGGAAATCATGTGAATAAATATTTTTATGTTACAAGCTTAATTGTTAAAAGGATATTATGGAATGTGTCTGCCATTTTGCCATATTATTATTAAAACTACCTACATCTACATCTATAGATGAATTGCAATTGAAAGTAGTTAGCTGCGTATTTTCTGTTAAATTGTGACAAATATGTTTCTTTTCTTTAGATTTCCCCTTTTGAAATAGAAAGTATTATTTTGCAACACTCAGGAGTAAGAGAGGCAGTTATTGTCGGTATTCCGGTAAATGATGGCTTTGTTCCTAGAGCATTTATCACAATTGACGCAAATTCCGAAGTTGATCCCAAAAATGTTGAAAAATTTGCAAATGGTATGAGCCACTATTTAATTTTACACTGGGTGCATGCGTTTTATGTACATGCTGATACTTTTTTGACAATTAATATATATGATAAAAATTATTTGAAAGCAGACACTATATACAATCTAATATAATGTAGCGAATTTTTTTTTAAAATATACATTTAGAGAAACTGGCTTCCTACAAACATATTCGAGGGGGTGTCTTCATTCTTGACGAATTACCAAAAGGTTCAGCTTGTGGCGAATTTTTTTTTAAAATATACATTTAGAGAAACTGGCTTCCTACAAACATATTCGAGGGGGTGTCTTCATTCTTGACGAATTACCAAAAGGTTCAGCTGGTAAAATAGCAAGACATCTTTTATTAAAAGACATGAATACTGAATTATTGCACACTTCGTAATTCCTATATAATTTCCTCCATTATGTACATCAATTCTGTAATAAATCTTTAATACCAAACCAACTACAGTTAAAACAAATTAGGTATGCATGAATTTTACAATGTATTGCAAAGCAATTCAATCAATTTACAAATAAAGAAACTTAATTAATGAACATTTGAAATATAAATTATACCTATTATATCATCTGCTTGGTATATAGGTAGATTATAGCAAGCAGGTAAAGTGAAAACCCAATAAAAATTAATCATTACAATTGTTGCGTACCAAATTTTAATCTTCAGTTCATAATTTTCTTGTTAATTATTTAATGTAAATATAATGTAAGTGTAAATGTGCTAGATTTCTAACCAATCAATGAATGTGTTGCTCAGTCATTTAATTAATAGTATAACGCTTTGAGCTAGCAGTTCTTGTTCTTTCTTCCTTTGCCCTTGATACGACGCTTCATTTGAGATTTGGGGGGTGAATTTTCTTTTGGCAGACTCCAGTCACCTTGAGATTCGTCAAGTAAAAGAAATTCAGCATCTTGCAGCTCATCTTTTAATTCTATTTCAATCTTCAGCTTCCAGAGCATCTTGTCATTCTCCACATCCATATAGTCATCTATTATTGACTTTTGTACGACGAGACATTGGCTTGACTTGTGTACATCATTTTCAGTCGTGTTTACTACATGAACATTTCCACTCCAGCTCAGTTTTCTGCCCTGTACAGCGTAAGAAAGTGAATTTTATATTATG
>JABASI010004217.1:0-14519 GCA_019776505.1 Tomocerus nigrus | reverse complement strand
TAGCTTACATTGCATACAGGTGGGTGATCCGACAGCAGGGTGGTCCCCGCTGGCCTGCGGCCAGCAGGGTGGTCATTTGCGCCACGACGCCGAGGTGGGAAAGTATGAGTAAAAGATATCCCAAAAGTTGAGCAAATCATAAAAATGATATTGAAGACAGAGCTTATAGTTTTGCTTTTGCATTTGAATTAATATGGTCAATTTATCAAATGTTAAAAACCTAGTTGCTTTTTGCTTTGTGGATTTTGAATGCAACATTTATTGCTACACATACACAACACATCAATTTTTTTGAATCTTTCTTTTGAAATCACCCCAAGACGTGTGTACAAAAAACTAGGCAATCTAAATAATTGCTACAAAGAAAATGCCATAATAATATGCCACGTCTTCGTGCAGTAATTCATTGGATATGCCACAATAACAATAATAATGCATGGTTGTTCTGCATAGTACATTAAAATTAAATGAGTCGGAGGTAAGAATAAGATCATTGGTGGAAATAAAATTTGTGACAAATCATAACATATCCCATAGCATAAATGAAAAGAATTCTAAAGTAATTCATGCTGAAGTCGTTAAGATTAAGAAAATGGGCGCTCCCACTGATATGTGGGGTAAGAAGAACGAAATAAGAGAACAGACGTCCTCGTTTCTTAACTCTTCAAAAGTAGTATTAAAGTAGTTTGACACTTTATGGACCTCGGGCGCTAATAAAATCATTTCTTTTAGTTTAATATGTTCACATAATGAAAACTCAGAACCTTACGAATACACAAGATAAAATATTTTCCTTTACAAAGCCCGGATAATTAATTTTCCAAAAACCGGAAAATAATTACTTTAATTATTAAAAAAAGGCGCAATAACTTCAAAATATTTTTTTATATCGACTCAAAATGAGTTTGCACACATCGCCTTATAATGACATGAAACGCTTAGGTATATCCAGAATCTCTGGCCGTAGATTTTTACAACGACAAATCTTAAAATAATATCCGGGCCTTGATCATTAGTCAAGTTCTAGTCATACGAGAAGAAATCGGAGATGAACATCTCTGGCTCCCTAATTAAGATTTGACAGTAATATTTCGAATTGATGCAATTTGATTAACTAATCCTCAACTGTCAACTGTAAGACTGCAGTTTTAAACTATCTAATTGTGTTGCTGACTACAAAGCTTTGACTAATGGCCACACTCAACCACCACTTTAGAGTTGTAAAAGGAAAGTTGAGATGAGACGTGCAAAGATTTAGTGTCACTTCTGCTACACTAGTTATTTAAGTGTAACTGTTGAGTGTAGCTGCCATAAAGAGGAAGTGCTTCGAAATAAAAGTGACGTTTGACTTTTATGCAACAACCATAATGACGATGAAACAAAAGCACTCACTAATAAATTGAAAGGTCACAGGGAAATAAAAGATGCGAATAATCTCAAAAAAATTTTACAAAGAAAGCCACAAATGAAAATGGTTAAATTTTAGGGAGGCTTTTCATTCTCTACCTCTCTAGAGAGAATTTAATATAATGACAACAATAAGAACGGAGTTCATAGACAAACCTACATTGCCATAAATCTTTTTAAAGTCTGCTTTCGTAACAAGTAGGATTTATTAGATTTATGCAACTATCACCGCTAAGATACTGCATAACCAAAAGATGTAATACGAGCAGGTACACATTTCTACTTACACGTGTGTCTTACATAAATGTTCAAGGATTTAGATGTCCATGGATTTCTATCATTTACGCTAACATTACTATATTTTCATTAAGGCTGAAGTAATGTATAAAATGATAGGTCTTTTTTATAGCCAACCTTTAACATAACAGGGGATGAAGTTAATGGATATGTGGGAAAGAGATTTAGCTTTGTTATTTTTATTAGTTCGTTTGTCGGAAAAGACGGAATTTGGGAATGCAGCAATTACAATTGAGAAATGTAAGTAAGAGAGCGATGAGAGCGGGGACTAAATTGTATTTCTGTAATGTTAATGCTCAATGATGGTTGATGAGAGGCTGGAACGCGGAAAAAATGAGTCTCTTGAAATGAAATCATGAAATGTGAGTTTCAATAAAAGAAATACGACCAATTTGTTAGGAATTTTAACAAGAGAATAGTCATTGTGGTTGACTAGCGGATTCTCTTGAGTTTCTATAGTCCTCGCTACGCCTTGGCTCACAGCTAAGCTAAGCTCAACGAAAGAAAATGTGTAAAAAGCTCTCATGCCAATGAAAATTACACCGTTAGCACTAAACCAGTGCTCAAAGTATTACAAGGAGCAGCAAATAACTGAAGGCTTCAGTTCTTGAGCAAATAGATCCTTTGCCAAAATGAAAAGCATAAAATTTAACTATGTATATGATTGGCAAATTAAAGAAAATATTTTAAGTGTTTCATTTCAAGCGACTTCACTTTACGGGAGGTTAGACCTTCCAGATGCTTTTACAGAGCAAACAATGGATTTTATGACAACTCCCGACTTTCCTATCGCCGCCTGTTGTCTTTTCTATGTGTAAAGACGTAAGGACTGTTCCAGTCAGCATCTTTCTCTCCACTCTTCTCCTTCTTTTCTCGCAAAATATTTTTTCTAACATATCAACAGCATGTAATTCAGTGAGGCGCTCATCTTTCCTTTTAGCTGAACCAAACAGACATCATCCCATCATCATAATATCACTAGCAGCCTAGCCTAGGTATGCATCTACATATAATGCAATATCAAGTAGCTAACACATTGCTCCTTTGCTTCAATGTGAAAACTCATATAAGTACAAATAAGGACGTAATAGCAGCAGTAATAATATCCTCGTGTTTCTTCGTGCCATGTGCACTTGAAACGACAGAAATGTAGAAAAGCTTCCAGCAAAATACAATTTTGCATAACATGCCTCTTTCTTTTCGGCTTGACAGAATATTCTGCCAAATACAGAAAAGAGGTCACCAAATCAATAAAGCACTACTCTTGATTATCCACAATAATTTAAAAACTTTCCACTTACATAGCTCAAATTACAAACACCACACTACCAATACTTTTCTTTAGCTATGAAAACAAACGCACAAAAACGTGAACAATATTTATATAATAATATTGATGGATAGCGATCCTATCGTAGCACGTAATAAATAAGTAGATTCGAATCGACTTCATTCCTACTAGAAAAATACGTTGTTCAAAATTACGCCACCAATTATTTATTTACAAACTACACTTACAATTAGCCGAAGCTCTTTGCATTATTTCATTGTTATATTGTAATATATTCTTTTGACTAATAATTGACGTAGTTAGGAGTAAATAAATATCTTTGTAAATCAGTTTCTACCATTTCTAAGAATCTTGAAACATAATGTATGCAACCAACCATGTTAGTTGATATATAGTTCATAAAGTATAAGCTATAAAGATGTGACAAAAAATTAACAAGTCGAAATTGCTCAATTGTAAAGCTGTTCACAAACTACATAAGTAGAAGCATTTTCAAGTAGTCTAACAATCAACCAACATTTGAAGGGAAAAGAAATATTTCCTTCCTTTCCTATTGATACCTTATTCTCATTTGCTTCATTTAAATATAATGATGTCTGTAATTACTCATGATTGACTTGTTTAATACTTTGTATCCAGGTACAAATTTGGGGGCTGGGAACGGAGAATTTTTCGGTTTCTCCCTAAATCGGAGAAACCGAAAAAAGTACAAAAGAAATCAGCGATTTGCCCGGAATGCCTTTCTTTCATCCCGATTTGATTCTATTCATCCTGTATAGGAAAATCGTATGAAAAATGAAATGTGAAGATTCCAGATTCTAGCTCAGCGTGAATTCTGTCTTTAGTGGGTATCGAATAGTTTTTCGGATGTGCGGATCTCAAATGGGCGTCTGTCTTGAGTATAAAAACGGAAGGGAAACCTGACGGTAATGCATCACGACGACAATTGCATTAGTATATTATTGTATCTTATTAACAAATATTAAATAAGTATATATGGAGATTTAAATAAATCAAGCCTTGAATTTTTTATAAACTAAATTGAATATTTTTGTTTTGGTTTTTGAGGGTCACGGATTACATTCTTCGCAATTAAATAAATCAGGCGCCCTCTACTCATTCTGGAAGCCCAAAAGAGATATTCCATGTCCGTCCGAGCGCTTCACGTAAATAAATTCTGAAGTAATTTACTGTTGGCAAAATAACTGGAGAAATTCATAAATAAAGGTGAGTTCTCTGACGCCAACAGTGAGCTCTGCTGCCGTTTCAGAAAAGTCCTTCCTTTACACGAATCCTGTGGACAGGAGTCCGTCTCGCCTACTAATCACATTTCCTTGTTCTAGACCCAGGCATGGACAAAACATGCATTCGAACCTATTCGCATTCATACTAATTGAAGTGGACTCTATTTGCATAACAAACAAACCCTTCACTATCATGTCCTGTTACCTGGTCAGTGAGCAATTTCTGCTTCGTTTACATCAGACCCAAGAGGAGTAAGAGGGCTAGAAGAGGACTAACTGTAGCAGCCTAATACTAATAATATAATAACATGTTTAATGTGATTCATATTGGACGTTTCTTGTTGCTACGAATAACTCGCGAATTTTCTCATATTCCCCTCAATTTTCAAAACAGCCATGTTTATTCTAGTCTAGTGCATCAAAAACATTGCCTAGGTATATTATTTGGATATTGCTTTAAGGTTAGTCAAACAGGAATATATATGTAGATTATCGTATTATACTATTATGTAGTTAAATGCTTGTTTTGGTGTAGAATGGAAGTGAATTTTCTGTTTCTCTTTTGCCAGAAATCCAATCCTTTCCAAAATCTATCTATCAACAGAGAAAAGAACAATAAATGTCCCATTATTATTGTTCCCCAGTCAATTTGTAAAGATGGTAATGATGGATTGGTACGTAGCATAGAAAATGGCTAGCTATAGGATCCCTCCTCTTTTGCCGACGAGGAACAGTGTTTTATTGAGAGAAAGAAAAATGGAAAGTCCTTGCAGTGCTTAGAAATAGGAGGCATATCGGATTTTATTATAGATGCTCGAGTCTTCTTTTGAAGGAGAAAAGAAGCTGTTGTGTTGTATGCAGTAAAAAGATGTAACGAAATGTATCAGTGCTGCCTGTACATGTAGGTCGTAATAAATCAGTGTTTTTCATATGGAAAAATAGTAGCTAGGAGGCAAAACATGGATAGAGGCTAGTAAAAGAGGGATATTTTATATTTGATAGGTTTATTTAGAGGGATTAGAGCGTAGTACTAGACACCTCGTAAAGGTAAGTAAGTAAATAAGGTTGTCTGTAATGATCACTCTATAAGTTATAAATGCCTTTAATACTGTGCGCATCTGATACGATTATCCTGCGAGTCTTAGTTATCGTCGTTAGCATCATCGCTTGACTACAAGCTCTTCCTCCGCGTATTCCTCACTCTCTCTCTCTCTCTCCGCTCTAATATGAAAATAATATTGTACGTGTGTGTGTAATATGAATAAATATGAATATTAATTTCCTGAAGGCTATAGAAGTCAATGCAGTAGTCAGGACAGGAGTACCTTGCAGTGGTTCAGCATTTTCCTTTGCCAACGAAAAGTAAACTTTGAGCCAGTAGAGTGAGAGATGCTAACAAGGCTTGAGCAGACAGGAGATTCACTAGAGCTCAAGGGAGAGACGAAAGTAAAACACGTACTTAGGTATTAATCCAAACGGCACTGGATAAAGGGCCTTGTCTATTGACGTCCTTCCTGCATTGCAAATATAACCATTCTTTCCACACGATACAATAAACAGAATCCAGGCTACTTGCTCCATATTCATAGCCCTGCTCCCTACACTTACACATCACACACAATGCAATGGCTGGATAGAGGAATTCTGGAATCTGCCGTAGCCCTTCCTTTCTATGCCACAAAAGGATCTTTCTGGCTTTAAACATTCCGAATAACTATAACAGTATGCTTGTTAATTTTATTTCTCTCCATCTCAACTTTCTCCACTCACATTTACACATTCATTTATTTTGCTTTGCATTGATTAGCACGTCTATTAAACGAACGCAGTAGCACTCTGTCCAACTCACTCATTCTCAGTTGAATCACTCTCTCACTCACTCTCCTCTTATCTCAGTCGGTGAGTGAGGATGAGGAGTCGAGCACTCATTTGCTTTCTGCCAACCTAACAAACCCTCCTTCAAAGCACTTCATACAATTCACCTCAAATCAACCCCATTTCCCATGCATACATTACCAATTACATTTTATATTTTCTCGTCACACACACAGCCTTCCTATCTCTCTCTATCTCATTCTTGTCATCCCAAAGGCAAATAGATTCCAATTGCCACAATATTATACTACACATTGCTACACATTTACATTTTGCATAAAGAGCTGACGACTAACTACCATTCCACTTTAAAGAACCCAAACCAATTTGCTCAGAAACTGCTTTCTCTTTATTCCCCTATTACTTTAACTTACATATCTATACAATTTCAAATGTTATACATTTCTTCTTGCAAAAAAGACCCAGTTCTTTATAAATAAATTATATATTGTTCTGAATGCCTGCTTATAATATTTATTAGCGTATGTATCACGTAAGGTGTAGTATGCGAAGGAGTGACAATCAAAATTATGACATGCTTTTTAATCCAAATTACAATAATTATAAACTCATTGACTCAATTTAATAAATAAAATATTAATTATCATTTTTTACCATATTTTTGTTCATTGAACGTATTCAATGTTTTCCAAGTCAATAAACGTGACGAACGTGAATTGTTACACATTCTCGGCAAGGTTTATATACATTACAAATAACTGTTACATCATAAGTGCCATATCTATAGGTAACACAGATTTGAGTGAAGCGTCACTCACTCACAGATGAGCAACAAGTTTCCTTAATAGCAAAACTGAAGTGCCGAGTTGGTAAATATTTTTTACTTGGCCCAAAGAGTAATTTCTTTCAAATTGCAAATAATCCTGGTCAGGTCCCTTTTCTAAAATAGTTGAGCAATTTATTCAAAACTACATTTTTTTGTGAATATTCACTACGCGTAAGCAAAGTTTTATAATTTTCACATTTTTTCATTTTCAAACAATAAAAAGTAAAAGTCAGTTTAAGCATTCTTGAAAAACGGGCATTAATTACATAGGAAAATATTTTTTGCAGTTTATTTGAAATTTTACGAATTACTAGCTTTTAAATTACAAACACAGAAATTCGACATTGGTTGCTACTCGTCAGTCTAAAAGACATGCAAAGTGGATAACAGAAAGAATTTTTGAAAATTATTCTGAGCTGAATTCATAATTCTTATCGGGTTAACTTCAATCAACACCGAGAAGGGAAAACACAAGTTTGAAATTCCATCCAGCCACTGTCTTGTAGAAATGGTACATAAATACCATAAAGGAATGGTGGGATCATGTTGATGGACACTGGGAAAGAAATCCTGATGTTTCATTCAATCCGATAAAGAGATCACTTTTCAACTGCACTGATGCTGTAATGTCCTTTGGTGAAAAAAGGAAGAGGTGGACAAGGAATAAGTGAAGGGAAGTGCTGCGAATATTGATTGGTCTGCTAGACTATGTGCTGAAAATGCCAAACGAAAGTAACTTTAACTTCATCTGCACGACACTTGCATTTAACTCAAACATTGGAGTGCTCACTGTTACCAAAGCGATGTCTTTGAGATCTAAAATCTGCTAATATTTTTAGCCCATGTGAGCCACTTTTATTTATTCAGTTACACAAAGAAGAATTAAAGAGTCAATTACTAAAACATCAGTTATTCTAACTTATTTGTATTCCAAAAAGTAAATCCGAAGGAATATGCGTAAAATGAAATTCAAAGTTACTGCAAAAAATTGAATTCGACAAATGGAAGATGAAAATTCATTGAAGTGATTAATTACACTATGATCGAATGATCAGTGCTTTTTATCAGAATCAGAATTTTTAAATAATACAAAATGTTCTACTGGCTTTGTAATGGACATGGTAAGATACTGAAAAGGGACAAAGAAAACAGATGGCTGAAGAAAGTCTGACATTGACAAGTCAACTATTATTATTCTGTCATGATAAATATGATACAAAAAGCTAAAATATCACTGTGATAGATGTTAAATCCAAAATGCTACAGGTTCCATAGTTTCATTCATTCAACCAACATTGTCTATCCATGCAGAATGCAGGACGCAGAGTACACCAATAGAAATTAGATAGCTTGATACCTAGCTAAGTATGTATAGTATAGGTACTGTATTCAATTTGCTACGTAGAGATACGTAGGAGATGACAGGCGACAGGAAGTATTGCACATCCCTCCCTACTGCACTGCGCTGCCATTACAGAGACATGGAGTAACAATGTAACTCGAGGTGACTTATACAACGCAACGGTGTACACTACATACCTAGGTTGACAGAATGGAAGAATATAGTCGATAAGACGACACTAAGACTCAAAATAACTCACAACTTGAAATGCTGCTACTATGCCCTATATCCACGAATGTCCCACGCAAACAAAATACAACGAGTAGATGAAGATACCCGGGATTCACATACAAAAGCACTTACCTACTCATCTTCAGAATTTAAAAAACTCCAGGATTTATTTAACTCGAATAAATATTATTGAGCAGAAATTTGTAGAATCAATTTAGGTAGCTACATGGAAAATAGATTATATTATACGATAACTGGAAGAATAGAACTGCCGGGGCTATTGAAACATACATGCAGTCTGCAATTCCTCATAAACAACAGCGACGACGGCGACATGTACAGCTCGTGGAAGAAATGAGAATTATCCAGGACACGAATAAAGAGAGGATAGTGAGCGGGAACCTATTCTCATTCATTTAGACCTAGTAAACTATTGTTTTTCCAGTAGCCACGAATGTACAATGTCGCCTATACATCAAATTTCAATCAGTCAAGCTTATTACTCACTGGCCTGGGTAGCTATTAGAAAGTACCTAACTAAAAAATTTAATTACTACTAGAGCATGCGCATAGGCCTCCACAGAAATTAATAGGCAGTTGACTGGCAGTACATTAAAATATTCGCGAAAAACTGTTAAAGTGTGCAAATTTTGAAATTTTTGAATTTTAGACACTTTTATTACATTGTCATAATAATTTCCGTGTCAGTAAAATGATGATAGAGAGGTTTTGGATGTAGTTGTAAAAGAAAATATGGACAAGTGAGTAAATGGCTTAAATGATTCTGTATAGGTATATAATATTGGCATATCAGATCAGTGAATGGAAGGTAAGGATTTCTAGTTGTTCAGGAAAGCTTTGGATAAGAGTGTGTGCACTACTGCACTACCCGGCTCTACAAAGAGAAAGTCTTTGTGGGTGGAATAAAAATGCTACACTAGGTACATAGGTAGAATTTGAAGGAAAGCGACTGAGACTGATTGTGACCAAGTGATTCAACCGAATCAATGCAGCTAGTCGCCATTCTCAGCTTAAGCTACTATAGCTTACTTAGCTTTAGCCTTCGGAAAAGAAATTGGAATTGTACAGAAAAGCACTGACAGAGTCCCTATCCTCCACGTAACAACCAACTCCAAGGTATAAATACACAATTTAAAGGCAATGGAAAATAGGACGTACTTCTTACTTACCGTCATCATTGTGAGTGAACAGACAGCCGAATTTGGATTACTTCGTAACGTCAACCGTAAAAGCTTTATCAAAACTTTTCAATACCTACCTAGGAAATCTAATTATATACAGGATACATGTACGGTACATGTATCCTGTATATGATGTACCTAACATAATTATTTTTCTGTTAACTCTTGTAACGTACATAATTGGCACACATACGCATATACCTACTGTTAGTAAATAATAAGAGCCATCTTACTGATGCAATGAACTTATAAGGATATACTGTACAACTCGAATTAGTTCACCTACTCGATATAATTCACCCCCCCCCTAGGGGAACTGTTGTATTTTAGTCTTTAGCGAAAATTTGGCCTCAAAAACCAAATTTACAATTAATTTACACACATTTCACCCCCTGGGGCGAACTATGAAAAGCGTATGATGTTAGCCTTATTTGTCAACTATTAAAAGGATCGGTGAAACAATAGTTCATCCAGATATACGGTACTTACTACAATATTTACATGTAATATACATATATTAAAGAACGGAGTTTTAATTCACGTTTTTCAAAGGAAAATATTTTTGAAATTCAATTTGAAGGGAACACAGGTCAAATTGCAGGATTTTTTTTTTCATTTTACTGGTAGGAATAGGAATATTTCCTGACCTTTGTGACCTTTTCACAGCATATTTATGAAATAACTTGGATATTTCTCTTGTCTCCAAGTTTCACCCAAACACAAAATTTAACCATCTATTTTCCCACAAATTTTTGAACACCAAATAAAATTCCTCACCATGCCTAATCCACTTCTGTTATGCTTGTTCAAAAAACTCAAATGTTCTTACCCTATTTGTGTACCTATATATAGTAATACTAGCTACTACCTAGATTTGAATTCCTACTAGATTCCATTTCCAAATGTAAAGATGTTGATAAAAATCAGGAAGTGCTACGGAGTAGGGAAAATATTGAAATCAGAAAGGAGAAGTTAGGGAGGGAGAAAGTTGAATGCTTTTAAAACTTTTCAAGTTTCAAAGAATCATTTTTACGATAAAGTGGATATTCCCTTGCTGCCACCAGGTTCATATCTTCGAAGTTCATCTGGGGTATGTAGCTACGAGTCAGACTGATGGAATCCACAAAATGTTTTCAAACTGGAAATGTAATATTTGTCCATTATGAAAATGTTTTAGAGAAATAAAATGAGGTGAAACTAAAGAGAGGAGTTTCTCTATTTACAACTTAATTAGTATGCTCTATGTATTTGAAAGAAACTGCAATTAGTTGTACTGTCATCTCATTACCTATTTTATAATAATAATAATAAAGCATTCACTATCTCTTTTCTGTGGCTCAGCAGTATCATAATAATAATAAAGTATTATGGTGAATTTGTGTTAGGAGAGCACAAAATTGGATGAAATCTTCTTCGCACAAAGTCTGATGTGCATTTTGCGCATAAAATGTGTATAGCGTTAGAGTCATGAATATCTGAAAAGGAAATGTCTTTTTCTCATGACTACTCCTGACCTACACTTTATTTTTGGCTGGCACTAGCTTTGTTATGAAGTGAGGTAGTCACTTAGGCAGTTTCAGGAAATTTTAACTCTGCTCAATGTTTTTCGAGGCATGTAGGGAAAAGTCCACATTCAACAGTCGACACGGAAAGACAGGAAGTCTGTCAACTGACTTAGGAAGCAGCGAAGCAGGGAAAATGCAGGAGTCAACTTGTGCTTAGCTGTGCAACAGAGCAGGAGTTGGAGGAAGAGTGACTGAGACGAGAAGAAGGAACGTCGTCTTGAGAGTTAACTAATGCCAAACGAACTCAAACTTAACTCACCGCTCTCACATCACACAGTTAGCTACTCGACCGTTATGTCGACATTATTAATGTATTCTTTGCTACCTTTATACGAATCGTCTGTCTGTCCGTCCATATTTCTAAGCAAAACATATCAGAAATATTTCATGTGTTTATGTGTAATGTGGTAACTCTAATAGTTCATAAAAATAATCCTCTAAGAAAATCAGAAAAATCGAACAGACCCACATGGAACAGTGATCGATAAACCATAAAAAATAAGCATTCTTTTTAAACTTGAACGTTTCCTCAATTTTTTTGGATTCTGTTGGGGCTCATTGAAACAGTGTCATTCATATCCCATTGGATCAACTTGCCATATAAAAAGTTAGCTACTTTCTTTATATCTGTTTGCAAAGGTTTATTTCATTTGAAACTAACTCGATAGATATATGCACAGGTTCAGAGACACTTTTCTCCTGCTCCTTTACTCTTCCACCTAAATGTCCCATGGCAGGGCTGCGGCTTCTCCTCCAACTTTTACAATTTATTCACCAAACCAAACATAAAGTGCATGCCCAACTAAGTAGTATACAGTTTATCTGGAAACTACAACATCCCAAGTGAACGAGCAACGACTAACGCAGCAACGCAGGTTCATGAGTCATGAAGAGTCACGACATGATAATGCTTCTCCTTCCCTAACCCAGAGAATCACTCCTACTATATAGACCTACGCAGAGCATCACCTTTCATTTTTCCACACTCTAACGTCCTAGACATTGTCAACCGCAAATAAAATACCCACAGAATCTCATTTTTACACAAGTGAAAAATAGAAGTTGGGCTTGGTAGTCTTAAATAATTACTGAACAGAAACACAATTCACAGACAAAAACTCTCTGCTTCTCATGTCTAACTTTTCCAACAAAAGGATGACAACGAGTTGTAGCTATAATAGATGATTACTTTGTCTGTACATTTAAACTAGGCTCATTATTGTCACAATATTACCAGTGCACACAATATTATCGATGCACAAGTAAATAAAACAGAAAATCTATTTTCCTGGCAAACCATACAATTGCTTCAATAGTAGCTGCACCAGAATTGCCATTTAAATTCTATCGACTTTTAATCTCCACCTAAATTACACACCGTGATTTCTTTCTGCTGAGGAAATCCCGTAGGGATATTACGACATTTAATGACACACTAAATATATGCTGGCACTGATACATCATAGTGTAGAGTAGATACAATTAAAATCAATGTGTAATTGTATTTGCTGAAAGATATACATGCACGTACTTACTTACCTAATAACACTTTTTACAAGTAAATTTTTTTTGGAAAACAGAATTTAAATTAAGTGCGGGACCAAATATTTATAAGTATACTTAAGTAGCCGTTTTTCAATCAGTCCTAAATGTTAGAAAAGGCATATTATGCACAATTTGTTTTCTTAATAGAGATTGGTCGGTACTCGTGTATTGATCCTAACTTTTTTGTTATATGGTAGGTACACATTTGAATTTCGAATAGCTATGAAACTTTGGAGATCTACAATAAAAACCGTCGATTGCAAATTCTCTCTTCAGTCTCTTCCATTGTTCTTATATATACGTACACCGACAGCTGACCCATTTATAAACGTTCTTTCTCAGCGTGCCTACCAGTGTTGGGGAATTGTCCACCTTTTCCCATTTTGTCCGGGGCTATAGAAAATCGTTTTATGGTGCTACCCACCATATCATAATAAACAAAAATAAATATGATTCTATTTTGTGAGAAGCCTGAATATCTAGCTTAATCTATTGTAAATCTGTCATTAGATGAATGGGTCTGTTTACTGCTTTCCCTGGAGTTACTATGCTTTAAATGTTATAATATTTATTATTAGAAAACTAAATACTGATTTAAAAAAGGACGTGATTGATGAATATGACAAATTCAACAGTGGCATAAAGACATAATATTTGCCCAAACCACAACGAAATTTTGTAGCATTCGTCAAAAAAGTAACCAAAAGAGTTAAAATTGTTTTTCATTCATGCAGTTTAAACTTATTTTCCAAAAATGCTATTCCTTCATTTAATTTTTTAGGAATTTTGCCAGTGTAGGACAGTATTGGGCACTAAATAGTACTTAGGAGTTTTAACCAGCAGCACTGCCCCGTCATGCTTATTGTACACGAAATACTACTAAGTATACGCTTGTGCATGGTGACCTAACACACATAAATAGAACTTAAGTAGTCTTTCAGCGACATGAGTAACGTACTAAATCCATGAGTCTAATACGAAACCACATTTCCGTTTTAGGTATCGCCTCCACTGGGTCCTGCTAACCGTAATCGTAAAGATATTTCTCATGGCAGACAGACGAATTCCAATAAATGACAACGGGAGTCCATATTTACTACTACAGTGGACATTCACATAATATAATGCAGTAGGCAAGTGATGTGTTGGTGACCAGATCGTAAGGGCACTGCAATACTGTAAAACCTCTATTAGTGCCCAGTGCCTACTAAAAAATAACTTTCCCAGGTTTTTAATCCTGTTTTTAAATAAATAGTTTAAGGCAGGCACTTGACACTTTGAAACTTGCAAGGGTGTTGGGACGAGTTATGGTTACGTAATTTTGTTTTTTATTTATGCATTTGAAAATCTGTGAATTTATTATGTCATGTGATGTGATGGAAAATTGTGTGCAATTTGGTGAGAAAATCTCTCCAATCCTCAGTTCTGCTAGATTTTACCTATCGTGTGTGTGTATTGTATTTTCAGCTGTCAAATAGTTTTGATTTTATTGTTTTAATACACTATTATTCAGTAGTAATCAGTGCTTTTCTGTCGTCTATTTATTGAATTAATTGCCTATAACAGTTTGTGACTTAACTACAATAAGTGCATATTATTAGGTCACTGAAAAGGCATAAAGTACATCACACACTATAGCAGGAACTCATCAGTGCATAATTTTTGGACATTCCATATTATTTACTGAAAACTGTACATCAAACTTTTCCTCAACTGACACACCCCACATTTTG
>JABASI010004216.1:0-14523 GCA_019776505.1 Tomocerus nigrus | reverse complement strand
ATTCCAAAATATAATATTCATTCCTACATTCATGTACAAGATTATAGCTTGATTTTTGTGTGGCCGAAACGATTACTTCACATTTACAGCCTTTCTTTGAAATGTTTTTAACGAACAGATTTTGAAAACATTGCATGGATATGGTAGCATATTTAGGAATTTTATTGAATTTCTGGAAAAACAGAAGTGAAATTTTATACTTTACTTGATTTTACTTCACAGGATACAAGGATTGTTGAATAAACTTTAATTTTAATTTAACTTAATTTATATTGCAAACGATAAACTCTGAAATGTAAAATCATTTGAATAGCTTTGATTTATCACTTCAAAATGGAGTAATTTGGCCTACCTGTTTCTATTTAATTTTTAAATTTAGACTTGCTTGAATTGATAATAATACTGAATACCAGTTCAGTAATCATTAATCATTAAACCGTTAAATGAATTTTTAATTCCATAAACCTTAAAAAACGGGACGTGGCTTACATATTACAATTTTGGACAACTGCAGATCTGAGAAACATTTTTTCCCGGTTTGTCCAGTAAACGTGAATTGGGAGGCCAATCTGTCAGAAATGAGGGAACCTAATATGTTGTTAGTTGTAGTTGATAGACGACCTCCTCCAATTTTAATAAGATCTCGATGGAATGCTTTTGAAAACTGTTTGTCAGAAGATTTTAATTTGTCTTCTAATTCGTCCAATTCTTCCTGTGTATTAAATGGCATTTCTGGAACGGAACTTAACTCTCCCTCGGTGGTCGCATCATTGGCTTCCGATGAGGGCATCTTGTTGTTCAGCAAATTCAAAATTTCTTGCTGATTGACTTTTAGAATTGAAAATTGGCGCATACAATATTTTTGAAAATCGGTTTCTTTGGATTCTGGAACAAATATTTTCGGGGGAGGAGAGGTACCAAACACTTTCATATTGCTGTAAATATTTCCCTGCGGCAAATAAGTGTTATTGTCTTCAAAGCCCGTTGAATTCATGGTAATTTCTTCAAGTCCTTTGTTTTTTGAAGAAGTTTGACGAGATTTCAACTCTAACATTGTTTCATTCAAACATGGACTGTTGAAATCTAGCAAGGTATCTGTGCAAGTAAAGTCTTTTTCAACGACGTCATTACTGTCCTTGAGAACTGATGTTTCACAAGTGGGAATATACAGGCATTGATTTTATAGCACCTGCGTTTTTCTTCTTCTTTTTCTTCACAACGGCAATTTCATCATCATCACTGGATTCGGAGGAACTACGTTTTCTTAGTCTTTTGTTATTTTCGGAAGTTTCATTGTCACTCAGATCCGACGTTTCTTGAGACGCTTTGAGTTTCTTCCTGGCACTACGAAACGAATCTAAACAAAAATATGTATCATAAACATTATAATACTAACTGTACGGAATCAATTCGATTCGCAACACCATAACCCAATTATCCACTCTAAAATAAATTTTAATTATTATCCGCTTTTTAATTTTTGAATTTGGAACCCTATATGTCGTTTAAATTTTAAACTGATAAAGAACTTACGAAACTCCTTTATGATTTTTACACGAAATGTTTTCCAAGTATCCCAATCAGGTTGGGTTTTGTTGCGTACCATTTTGTCCACAGCTAATGAATTTTTTGTATTCGGCCAAAAGCACATTTCGTTTCCAATTTGTCCACAGCTAATGAATTTTTTGTATTCGGCCAAAAGCACATGTCGTTGGCGGTGAGCCAATTCGATGGGACAATTGCAACCCCTTCTCCATAGAATTCCACGATTACAAACATCTTGAGTTAATGTTTTTGTCACTGTGTAAAATAGGCACTATTATACACGCATTATTTCTGTATGGAAGGGACAAACACTTTCTTTCGATATTATTCAAAGGCCACGATTTCAACACAGAATCTGGATTCCTGACTAAAAATATATTAAAAAAAGATGACTTGCAGGGTTTTTGATAGAAATGTTCTTTTACTTTCCATTTGTAACCAATCAAGACCACAGCTTTGGATTCAACGCTAGTTGCAATATTTTTCACTACCACTATCATTTTTTAGTAACACAGTTATTTCTACGAAACAATGAAAGCTCTAAATTTTGAAAAAAGATCTTTTTGTATTGAGGGTTGGAAGTATTAGCTATCAAAACTTTGTCGTTTTTTGAACATATTACGTCACTTTTACTAATGTCATGCGCACGGTTACCATATTCCTCTATACGGCGATGGATTTGTTGTAATGGAAGGTTCGGTCCTCTTATTAATTTCTTCAGTGTTCCTAATTGGTTTTCATACCGAAATGCACTAAAGCTGTCCAAGGGACCCAAATGTTTTGCGTCACTTGCAATGTGCAATAAACCGTGAACATTGTAGGACATTTGATCTGTTCCATACAACTTTTTATACTTGCAAACAAAATACTCCATTAAAGAATGAGCATAATTATTATATTTAATATGCAAGTCTTCACGAACTAAAATTAAAATAGCTACATGTAAACATAGAAAATGTTCATAATATTTTCTTGGTAGTATACCCAATAAAACCACTGGACCAGTATATAACAGAAATTGTCTTAATTCGGTGGCTTTCCATCTATCGATTTCCCTGAGACTTCTTGGCTTTCTGGAAAAATCAGAGCTTGTATATGAAGATAGAAATGTTAAATTTTCGGAAATCAAATCAACTTGATGACTGCTTAGTTTAAATACTGATGCCTTTCCTCTCATCCACAATCGGATTGTCTTTCTCATAACTCCTAAACATACCAAATGCATGTACTCTAAAGGAATACATTTTATTAAATCTATTTTGAGATTTTCAAGACAACTTAATCCATTATGATGTTGTTCGTCGTTTCTTTGCCTAAACAGTGCATCCGTTCTAGGGGGCTGGTTACATCTTAAGAAAACTGTTCTACGATTTACTGATTTTCCTACAACTGTACATTTACTACAACCATGATGGGCGTTGTGGCCTTTTGTACATGTTATGTAGGCTCTTGCTGGAGCGTCACATATAAATGCTTGTATTTTGACAACTATATGTACTTCATTAAAAACGACTCCAGTGTGTTCAACCTCCTTAGCTTCGTTGATAAAATCTAATAAAAAATCGTTCACATTATTAGGTTTTCCATTTCCATAATAAACTCCAACTACAAACGGTGGCAAATTTGAATTTACTAGATAACCCAAAATGGGCCAAAAGTTACGGTTGCTGGATTTAGATGCCGGTATTCCATCAACACTAACTTGTAAAAATACTCTATTTGGGGAACGAGCACTTATTATTTTTAACTCTAACTGGTGTAGATTTAGGGGTGTTTAATAAAGTTCTGGCATCTTTAGGCAAACGTGAAAAACAATCGTGGCCTTTTAAAAGTGTTAATAAATGTGACAATGAAGTATGGGAAACTTTATTTTCTATTGCCCAGTTACGCAATGAGTCTTTGAATGTTATATTCGTATTGTCAAGTGTTAAGAATAACTGTTCACTTACATCACTGTTTGTACTGGTTCTTGACGAATTTGAAATAGAATCTTGATCCAATTCGTTGTCAAGAATCCTTAAAATAGGGCTAAGCGGTGGACTAGCGAGTGGGGCAGTGACAGCTTCAATATGAGTCGCTTGTTGATTTGATTGACTATTAACTTCAGATGCTGCTTTTTCGCACTCTCGCCGTATTAGTTTATTTTTATAACTTTGTGAAAACCCTACAAACTTTCGTTTTCCGATGCTATCCATCAACAGGATATCACTTATTTTTCAAAATCAAAATAGAAGCACTAATTTGAAATGAATAACTGGAATATTACAAAATGCAATGCGTGCGTGCGTGCAAAGTGCTGATGTAAGAAAACTAACAATAATGATACAATTATGATAAGGGACGCCAAAAATATAGCGCATGATCAAAGGATATAGAAATTATATAATCTTTATGATATCATTATTATTTTAGTCATTAAGAGGATGATATTTATCCATCATTTTGACCTCAGTTATCTACCATGTCATAATACACATCACATAACACAGATCATTATGATGTCAGTACTTTTATTAATTTTCTTACCAAAGAAAATGACACAAATATGACTGAAACTCCGTATCATTATGACTTTCGTTGCTGTTGGGGTTACTTCTGATCAATTGAATTCTGATTCCTTGACAAATATTTTAACGGTTGTCATGCAATAAAAGTTATCTCCATTATACAATCACTCTAAAAGTCTATTTTAAAAAGTACACCTCTTACAACAACGTACTGGACTGGGGCCAGCAAATCTACCCCTCGTTTCATTTGGATATCTTTTATTACTATCTTGACGTCATGTATGACGTTAGGCAATTTGCGACCATTCTGATTGCCGAAGCAGCCGTAATTTAGCAGTAGTGGCCTATGTTCTGTAACTATTATGCAGAATTACAGTGTCAATGCTAATCCATTGTAAATTTCATCAAGACATCCATCTGTGGAATGGATGAGCTTCCAAATTCATACATTATATTACAGGTTGTGTTTTAACATGAGGAATCAATAATGAATTTAGTAAGAGTCAGAATGTAATAAATATTCATATCTTCAATACATTGAGATGACCTATATGGGTTCAAGTAAGTTCTTATAACAAAGGTCTACCATTGCTACATTCTCATTTCTAAGAGTACGTACTAATTTATTTTAAAGATTAATGTGTTAGACTTTAGCAAAAATTAAACAAGAAATGATGTTTAGAATAAAAAATATTAAAAGCCGCAAATTTTTGAATGTTTAATTGGCATGCCAATTGAAAATTGAATTTAAATGTGATTTTTTCAAAGCATTAAATATTATTTTTAATGAAACTTGAAATTATTTCTTTCTTTCTTATTGCTCAGCTCAGCGTTAAGAAACGAAATTGTCTTTTCGCATGTATGTACAGTGTTTCGCTTATAAATATTTCCTTCAAATAAAAATAATTACAATAGATGTGCTTAAAACAAGGCTATTGTGGTATTATTATCAATGGTGAAATGTTTCTTGGAAAATCTTTCTTCGGTAAATATTTCTCATGAAAGGCATTTAGTGAACAGAATTGCATGCTTAGCTTAGCATTTCCAATAGCTATCCTGGTGATATGGCCACTTTTCTTTATCTAATCCATAGTTTCTGGCGTTGTTTTCGTGCGTAAACGTATATGTAAGGTTACTTAATGTTGACGGGGACATAATTTCGCAAAGCTTGCTACTTCTAATACAACGCAAAATAATTTCTATGACATTCTGCAAAAAAGACGACTGCTGCATATCGTAAAGCGTATTAATATAGAAACAGAAGAGCACTGTAATATTACTTATGTAGTAATGTAGTACACATCTATGGTAAGGAATTTCAAGAAAACGTGTATTTTGCCAAAGTTTTAAATGGAAACTGTCTATTTTTAATACAGGGATATAAATTAATATTACGGGAGGCAATATGACGACTGTAGAAATGAACGGCGGCGTAACGGTTTATTCCAAGGTTTACAACTTGGCAAAGAAGTTCAACTCCTTTTATTTGAACAGTATGTGTAAATTCTAATAATATAATAGGAAGTTATCCTGCCGACATTCTTCAATTGCTTATTCTTGCTAGCTTGTATTAGCCATAAATGACTGTATATCTAAATTTAGAGTTGAAATTTGGCACTTACAAGCCATTTATCATCCTGCAATACCAAGTCGGTTTGATTTCTCCCAAAATGTTGAAGATGATGGCCAATTTTCCGTCGGTATTTGTGATTGAAGAAGGATTTGTGCTTTTGAATCCCATTCTTGACACTTACGAAGCTAGGTCAAAAGCTGTCGAAGAATTTCTCAAAGGTCTAAGGGACAATAATGCCTTCGGCGCCCTCAAAGGCTGGCGAAATGAAGTAAAACTTTTAATGATTACTATTTTTGTCTTAATTTGAGGATTGATGGCTTTGGTGATTTGTACAAGCGAAATGTTTTTAATGCGAGCTAATTTATTTTGACGTTCGAAGTGTTATGAGGTAGGACCAGGCTTCGAAGCCAGCCCTCTTATGCGAATCGAGAGGTCTGCTGCCTGTAGGTTGATTTATGAGCCACTTATTATTTTACTATTACTTCTTTGCATGACTTCTCCTTGCTTTATGATCTTGGCCCAAATGTACTTATAATATTTACTCTCCTGTGTTTCAGGTCTACTCGGCATTCGTCAATATGGCATCGACATCAATGGATATGTCAATCATCCTATTAAGGGGCTTTGCGTGTGGTTGCAAAAACGATCACTTACAAAACAGACTTGGCCAGGATACTTTGATAATATAGTACGTGTATTTACACATTGTTCTACATAATTTCCAATGTTTCTAAGTATTAAAAGCATGGCACATAATAACTGCAATTTCTGTACCTTAAAAAGGTAAGTGGAGGCATCTCAGTTGGCTACACCGTTTTGGAAACAGCACACAAAGAAGCTGAGGAGGAAGCCTCAGTCAGCGACCCCTTATTGAAAAACTTAATTCCCGTTGGAACTGTAACGTACGTAATTTTAGTGTGGATATGTCGTGACAAATTTTAAATTGATTTATCTATTTTCTAACAATTTTCTAGAATTTTTTATGAATCTGAACGAGGTCTTTCTCCAAATACTGAGTACGTATTCGATCTTGAGTTGCCTGTAGATTTTAAGCCCGTCAACCAAGATGGAGAAGTGGAATCTTTTCATCTACTCACCGCAGCTGTAAAATAAATACACCTTCAACATTATAATCTTTATCTTACTTAATAATCCCACTTAAGAAAATTATAAGTGATATGAATTCTATAGGAAGTTCTAGAAACATTGTTGATGCCTAACTTTAAAACTACCAGCGCTCCCGTCTTGATGGACTTCCTCATCCGAAAGGGAGTCATAAATGAAAAAAATGGTAAGTACCTACATCTTTCTGACAGTAAATATTATATGTACTGTGTCGATTTAATTCACAATATGAGTCAATTATTTATTTCTGCAATTTTTCAAAATAATTGCAGAGCCCCACTACGAGCAAATAAAAACTTTACTCCACATTCCGCTCCATAACATCTATAAAGATATTTAGATCAACATTTTGGCTTCCGTGTCATACATTTATACATTGCATTACTTTGCAGTGGAAATTAGATTTTAGTTCATATATTAAATAATTATGTGTTTGATAAATAAACTTTTACATGTGCTTTAATGAAAGTGAAAATAATACAATGTCTACAATATTAAGCGAGTGCCATCGTCAATTTTAAAAGGGAAACTTTAAACATAATTATGACAAATAAATACACAGTGCTTTACAAACCCATACTGTACCGATTGTACGGAATGCGTGCTAAATGATTTTCAATTTTCCAAATTAAGAAAGATAGTAATACTATGACATAGTATTACTATCTATAGTAACTATGTACTGTTCTTTAAATCATGAAATAATTTTTTAAAACAAATAAAAATTGTATGAAAATATACCTAACTAGTCTCCGTGGTTTACTTCAAAATTCATGAAACAGAACTGACTTTTTCATGGAATATGTTTATGCCTTATGCAAATGAAATTAAATAACGAATAAGTGGCATTTATGGACAATTCGTTCGTATATAAACGTAGCTGCTAGTAAAATTTTAGCAACTTCACGTAACTCTGTTTTGCTAATTATGCTATTCCATTGATTTCTATAAAGTAGCGGCATTAATTATATTTGGCATACTTAGCATATCATGCTATTATATTGTGATAGTTAAAACAAGTTGTCACGTTTATTTTCTGAATAGTTTCATACTAACAATTTGTGTGGCAATAATTTTGCAAGAGAACATATTTTTAGGACCTTTTGTTTTCAATGAAACATTTTATTAATAAATTATATACAAAGCCACATTCAGGCATTTACTGTAGGCTAGGAGTCCAATATAAATGCGTGTTTTGTCACAGTTATAAGGATATGTCAATGTCAATTAGTAGTTTGTGTGTTCGTGCTTCATTATTGAAATAATGAGATCAATATATTCAGTCCGATCTAATTCTCATAATTATTTGTCCGAAACTTTCCGATTAAAAATACGGGTTCAAGCACATTTAAACGGGGAATGGTAGTAACCAAATAACATTTTAATGCATTATATAGATACATTGAAAGTTGCTTAACATCTTCAACTAAAATAATGTTGCTAACTTTGTATATACAGACTAACATAGAGATTTCTATTTATAAATTATAAAGTATAAAACTATTAGTTTTTGTCAATTACGTAATTGTAATTATATTATGTGTCGTCAGGTATAGTATTGTAGCCGTTTTTAGAACAAGAAAGTAAAACATACTATGGTACAAAGTATATTCTTACTATTTCTTACATCACATCACCGTAAAACATTACAATTATTCCATTTTTACTAATTCCGTGATAGCAAAAGTTCAAGCTCCAATTTCAAATACATGCTTGGCTATATGTTCATGGCATTTAAATATATTAATAAGGAAACAAACAGTTTCACTATAGAATAGCATTTTACTGTGAATTTTCATTTTATGAAATATCTAGGTAATAGCAGTAGGTACATATTAAACCTTGGCATGAAAAGTCAACGAGAAGAATGGCCTCACGTATTGATCCCATAGTAATGAAGGCAGACCATTAATTGAGCTGGGAAAAATTATTTTCGACTTGATAATAATTTCTATTCAAATGCAGTAAAAACCCATCTAGCTTTGATTCATAGTATCCACGCATTCAGCAGATAAAATATGTAGGCACTTTTCTTGAGCAACATGATTAAAGACATTTTTGAGCGGTCTGATTTTTAGTCTAAGAGTCTTGGAATAAGAAGAAAGTATAATTATCAACGTTTTAAAAAGTCCTGTATTAGTGTATATAAAAATTCCCTACAGTACAGCCAATATATAATTTAATGATCATTTGAATTGGAACTACCTAATAATAATTATGTATTAACTACAGTAACAAAATTTCATTTTATGTATCAAAAACGAAATAAATAAGCAACATATTCGTATCATAATATACCCCTTACATTGGTAACTACTGCTGTTTATATGACACTTTGACACTATTCAAAATAAGAATAACCGGGAAATGGGCACAGCAATTTTTACACGGAGGTAAGTAAAATACCTACCAGTCATTTCAAACATACGAAAGTAATTAGTGGGTAATTAAGGTCACGACATTACAATTTGCAAAGCAGTGTAAAATTAAAAATAGAGTAGAAGTCTAGCCGTGGCGTTGATACATAATCAGATATCTATAACAACCATATTGTCCATGTCATCAAATTGTAACAGTTCAGTTAGTTCAGTAGTATTTTGATAGGCGCACTGCTTAAAAATTAACGTTTGCATTTGGCTCATATTCATGTATCACAAAATACAACGTAACAAACGACAAAAGTAAGTGGTGCGAGTCTTCGTAGTATTGGTAAAAAGGTTACGAATACAAAATATAATGATAACCTATAAGAGTATAGGATTTAAATACTGTAGAATATACACAGGATGGATTACTACATATTCATTCACTCATACACAATAGTAATTAGGCAAATACTTAAGTACCTAGGTACATGCCATAGTACTGTAAATTAAACTCTGGTACGACCATAATTATTCAATAGTAATATTTGCTAATTGTCATAATAAGATACTATTTATTTAGATACCTGTTTAGTAAACTTAAATCTCTATACCCTAGAGAACTTCATTCATTCTTTATTTGCCATGTCAAAATACTGAAATATTAGCTAAATATCCGTGTGCTTGCTAAGGTACCGACAGTATTCAAGTTCAGGTAAAATGCATTTAAAATGCGTGTAGCTAGGTCTATTATTCAAAAAGTTTAGTAAAATTCTGAAATATGTTCTACAAAACTTATAATTGCTACTAAAAACATGAGACATTATGGCGAGGATTTTTCGTCGTCTTTTGAAGAAACATTCCCGAGAAGATGTTCTTCGGATCTCTCGTCCTCAATGTTTGGTTTGTCTTTGAAGCCGAAAGTTTTTGCAAGCTTCCGAGTAAATTTCTCACCGGCGCTCTCTTGACCCCATTTCTTGACTTGCAGGTCATCCATAGTGTCATCAGCATCTTCTTCTTCCTCCTCTTCAGCTAACGGTGCAGTAGCGTCGGCGGCGGCATACGTTGAAGTAACTGAGCCCGCCCTGCTGCCCGTTTTATCTTCCTTCGTCTCAGGCAAAGAAGACGGCGCTGCTGTAGACGCAGACGAGGCGCTACTTGTTTGAGACTCTGGAGTGATGCAGGTGAGACGTGGCTCTCCGGGGCTTTTCGGAGCAGTCGAAGGAATGGGCTGGAGGAAAAACTGTCGGGTTTCAGGAGCATTCTCAATTATTACCGGGCTGCTCACATTACTAGGGACACCTTCTTCCATAATTATTTCAGTTTCCTTCGGCGCAAATATCTCCTGCACTGTCGGAGCTTTCTTCTCAGATCTCATCGACATTATTGTCAACATATTTTCGTCTACTTCCTGAATGACATCGTCCAACACGTTTCTGTGTACATTTACCGCACTTCCCGCCCAATTTGGAGGTCCTACTAAAGTAAAATATCATAAAAAAAAATAAAGAAGGAAATTCTTTTAGACAAAACTTTTTCCTGATGACTTTCACGAAAACCGAGTGTAGTAATTTTAGTAACAATGATTAGGCTTTCACTTTTATTCTGCATTTTGCTCACATAATTTAAACTTCGATAATTAGAGAGACGAGTAAATTATTAGGTACCCGGGTGTTTACGATAGATACGAAGAGGAAATTATGATTAGTAGCTCTTATATTGAGCTTGTGTGTATGAAGGATTCAGCTGGGAGGGCTTTTGTAGATTGGAATAAGTTTATAGGAGCCGAAGGTATGTGTATTTACTCTGGAATTACAAATTGGTACAAATATGGGAGATAATGATGTAGGCAGTTCTGCGAAACATCTTTATGTATGTTGAATAAAGAAATGGAGGTACTAAATATTCAAGTCATCCACGCAAAGGAAACAGAAAATCGGAGACAGGATGCATTGAAGAGAAAGAGAGAGAGAGATTTCCTGAGCATCTTGTTCTCGTCTCCCGGCTATCTTCATTTACTTTGTGAGCATTAACATGCAGAATCAATTATTTCCATGCCAAATGCACTTCAAATCACAGAAGATTGGGAAGAAGAGAGCATATTGTGTATACCTGGTGTAGAATAGTAATGTATTTAATGATAAATAGCAAGTTGCAGCATGCGTGTCTCTATCTACAGGATAATAACAACAAAATAATCTAAAGTCTCGTCATGCTACCAGAAAGAGATTCGTGCTCATTCTCAGTAGTCAGCCAGTCAGAGCTACTCCACTTTTAAGTGTTCTCCTCTCAACTTCGTGATCAAAGCAGATGAATGTTGATTAGGTTGGAAGTTTCTGTATTGGGAGACGTCTTGCTGTGACTATCAAACGACGCATAATTAGTGCTACATCTTAGTTTATTACTGAATAACGACACTTAATAGTCAAAAGACGATCTGTAAACACTCATCTGACGAAAACTCATCCGTCTATTAAACTTTATTTGCGGCTTCCTTCAGACTTTGCAAATAGCTCACCCTATCCTTCTCATATTTAATTCGCTAGGCTCTTAAATTGTCTTTCACTCTTTGGATTATCTACTCTCATTTACAAATACCCCATGCCTACTATTTCTTTTCATTAATTTCCCTCGTCCCTAATTTATAACCGCTTTAACTTTCATTCCTCCCCATTTCATACGTAGCTGAGCAAGTAATAAAGCAGCTGTCGTTAAATGACTATACTATTTACTTTTCCTTATCATTGTACAACATGTGGTGAAAGCAGAGTGAAAGCAAATAAACAAACGTTCTACTTATTAGGTAGCTACCTAATCAATGCTAAATATTCCTTAAGGCAACTAATGCGTAGCGAATTCCTTCATTAATGATCTATCTCTGTTACGATACCTATGCAACGCAAAGGACACGGTATAATTAAAACAATGGATATTAATTTTATAGTTGTAGTCACGAGATCAACTCTTTGTTCTGCCACCGACTACATACTTTCTCTTCTTAAGGTACATATACAATTTTTTATCGAACCAGAAACTGTTCTACTTAGCGAATTGACAATATGTCCACGGTCCTTGTTTATATTTACGACTGCTGCTGCTGCTTACTATGTTTTATGCAGAGCTCGATAATTAACAAATAGAGGAAAGTTTTGATGTAACTCCGTGGGCGAGGTTAACATGGCTTCGTGCATGCAGTCACTCACCGTAATAACTTACAGTCTATAGTACATGACAATTCTGAGGGGCAATTAAACTTCATCAATTATTTTATACTAGGTAGGTATTCAAAAGTTAATTGTCTCTGTTCTACTAAGCATATTTAATTCTATTTAAACGACGGTATTTGCAACAACTTGCAAAGTTTTTGTAAATGTAAGACTAGTAGTGGCACCATGACTCTTAAAGCCATAGACCGTAAATTACTTAGTATCTATTTGTAGAAAATTTAATTGTCATGAACCATCCAGCCATGAAATGTCTACTTTTAGCTTGCAATTGCTAACGTCCTATATAGATTTCCATACCTACACATTTCCCGGTCGCTTCTGTCTTTTTTGAGATATTATTCATTATGTAGACTTTCTTCGTTTAGGGATTTTAACGTGGGAAATTGTCTAAATGTTAAGGAAGAGACAAGTGCAAAATGTGCAGAAAAATCTTTGGTGGGAATGCGAATGTGATTAAGCGTGAAGGTAGAAGAGTAAATGGTGTAGGGCAGAATACTTGTTTATTGAGCTACCTCTTAATGATCATTATTTATTATTATTTTATTATTTACTTGAATTCACTAGCCGACTCTCATCCATTGACATAACCACCTAACACGTTCGTTAAATTAATATCGTTCGATTGGGATGGAATGAGTCTCTCAGTACCATATTGCCGTCTGTAGGAATGTCTGGAGGCTTGAATGCACAGATGGCACTTAACAAGTACCAATTTCAGTGTGATGAGTTCGCTCTATGAGTGTTCCTAACAGTACACCAGCCTTTGTTGGCATAATTAGAGAGCATCATATAAAAGATTGACAACATTTACTCGTAGAAACTCATAATAAAAGCATTTTTCAACCAGGAACATCAACATGTTGAATTTATAGCTTCATAGTAAAGCTACTGACACATTAAACCCAGAGTTTCACGAAATTACGACTTTGCATTTACTAATAATCTGAAAATGTTACTAATTAGAGAACTTGTATGTTTTATGACACAAAAATTACTCATCAACAGGACTAAGTAGAAAGATTTTTTGGCGAAATGAAAAACTTGAAACAGTGTAATTCTATTTCGAATAAATATTTTCATTGATTAGCTTTCTATAATATGTCGTTTGTTCAATAGGATATGACAATGACATCACGGATCGAAAATATCTATTTCAGACATCTGCGTACATTTCCACGAAAATCATTTTTGTAGAAATTCTTCTAATTGGTGGTTTTAGAAAAAGTTGCGAGCTCTCTCAAAGGATTGTTTACAATGCTAGCGCACACATCAATGAAATTGCTCGCATGTGGAATTGTAAAAAGCTGTGGCACCCCTAGATATATTTCCTATTCATAGTATATGTACCTACTTAGATAATGTACATGATGTAAGTATAATAAAGTTGATACTTACACTTATACAGATAAGAGAGAGATCTTTACCTAATACCCTGTCTGCTAATAAATAGAGGTATGAAGTAGTACAACTGTATCTACTGTTTGCTACTACAAAAGCATATCTAAGGTTTCAGCTAACTAATAATACGATCTTAGCTTTATGAAGGAATTGGACAAAAACAATTTTCAGAAGAAGGAGATCTCTGTTTCTTGATGTCTTTGTTCACTAAGTCAACATATTGAACAACTACAAGATTTGTATTTTCCAGTAAGACCTGTCGGTTTTTTAAGGAGGAGGGGAAAGGAAGTAGGGGTCTGCCTGGGCATGGGCAGCCCATATGGGCATGGGCGCGCCCATGCCCATATGGGCAAGGGCGGGCATGGGCACAAAATTTTAGAAATGGGCTGGGCATGGGCGCCCATTCATATTGGCCATGGACATGGGCAGGGCATGGGCGCTGTCGGGCCGCCCATGGGAGCCCATAGACGCCCATAAGAGAAAATTAAAGAGAGACTAAATGCATTTTGTGTGTTTCTTGTATGAACGTATGCATTTTGTGTGTACTGTCTAATGGGCAATATAGGTATTAACGTATAACAGTATGCATTTGCAGCTTTGAATGTTCTTTCTCACTCACAAACTGACTGGACTGGAAATTGGGAAGCCAACATGACAAAGGAAAGCATGGCATGCAGACACATGACACATGTAATGTTCAGTGGGTGTGTGTGTAGTTGTACATTGTACAACTGTGCATCGCCAATGCACATGTGACAGTGGTTAGTGACCACACTATACAATAC